>WYDI02039586.1:0-45174 GCA_009867235.2 Psittacus erithacus
CGTGAAGCACAGCTTCATAGCTCCTTACTGCAAAGTTCTGCCAATTCTTCCCTCTTGGTCTGTATCTTTCCTTGCAATAGTAACAGTTTGTATTGTTGTGTAGGCACCTTACTGCATCAGATCCCTTGCAAGGTAAACTGTTTTGGTTTAAGTGCTGTGAGGGATCTGGAGAATGCAAACCACTAAATCTAACACTGGTAGCAGGCAAACCGTAAAAGCCATGGTAATACAATAGTTGCAAGGTAAACTGGAGAGAGATTGTAAACTTCAAAAGTACAACCGTACTTGCATCTATTTCTTCTAAAACCTCATTTAATGGCCCTTCCATCTGAGGCAGCTTCTCTGCATTATTCCCTTAACAAATAGCTCTGCCATGGGAATTTCACTAAACTTTTCTACACTGAATGCAGACACAAGTAATCTGTTTAACTGTTGTGTTAGAGCTTTTTTTCTCTCAGGCTCCTTTGCCACACCGATCATCTGCTGACTGCATACCCTGGTCACCTGCAGAACCTTCCAGCAAGCTCCCTGCTCCTGCTAGGTTAGAGGAAGCTTTTTGTCTATTAGCAAGCTATTTCCTCAAAATCTTTGTTAGCCTGTCTTTCTCTTTCTGCTTTTAATTTCACAGAGTTCATGTCTTTTTGCTGATTTGGAAGGGATCTATTTTGGTTCTTTGCCATGTAATTTTTATTATGCTATTACAGTGAGCCAGTAATTATCTTTCTGGAATGTCTCTGATATTTCAATATGCTTACGTAAAAATCAAGCTCTTTAGACCCATATCTTATTTTCAGACTGATAGCAAATAGAAACAAGTGTACATTCAGCCTGTTTGCTCCAGCTCCTGTGCCCTGTTAAAAGTGGATATATTTGTCCAGATTGCACCTCGTCATTTCTTGCTTACTTGTGGTTATAAAGAGGTCAAAATGGCACCACTAAGGACATGCCATCATGAGCTCCTGCTCCTCTCTGCCTGCTCACTTTCCCCATCTCCAGCATGAAATTCCTTTTAAATCTTACTCTCTCACACAGAGATTTTCCTCCCTGCCAAGGTCATGCCACACAAGGGCTGAGCATCCTACTCAGATGTCTCTGCTTTTTGTTCCAGAAGCTTTCAGTTTGCCAAGAATACGTCCTAATATTTTGGGAATTGTTGCATGTCCCTCTCATTTTTCTCCCTAGGCATGGCAAATTTAAATATTCTAAAATATATCCATAGATATATAGTGATGCTGCCCTGTGCCAACTATACATCTACCAGCAAAGGTGAGTCATGCTGTTTCAGTGCCTGCAAGCTGCCTCACTGACACTGACTGACACTGACTGCTTGGCTTTTAGGCAGCTGAAGTTTGCTGAGATGGGTCCTTTCTTACTTCAGCTGCCCAGCCTCGGGTGTCAGTCTCTGGCAGTATCTTATCAGCCATCCCTGAGTTTCTGCTCCTCACCCAAGACCCTTGCCAGGAACTGAAGCAAAGATTAACTCTCCAGCTCCAGCTGAAGCTGAGCCAGCAGCTGAGGAACTTGCAAAACTCCATTTTGATCTTAAATCTGTCTGTGCTGTTGCATTGGCTCTGCAGTCTTCATCTAGAAACACAGAGCAAGTGTCAGGGAAACACTCTCATGTAGGAGAGGATTAACAGTGGAAGGTCATTAAATCTCCCTGGCTTCCTATGATGATGAAAAGCACCCTAAAGAAAGAAAGACTTAGCTGTCACCTATGCAGAGCATTTCATCCTTGTGCTGTTCCTTAAGCTGGACAAAATTTAACTGGACTATACTTGAGTATTTCCTTCTTATCCACATTTTCTGATCTACATTGAAAAGGCACCCTAGGCAAATGGCAACCGATCTATCACGCTCACGGGGAACTTCAAGGGTGTAATTATAGCACAGAAAGAGAACGATTATATTTTGAGACATTTCTATCAATCCTTGCAGTTGCAGACAGCAGATGGGCTATATGATGGATTTTAGAGCTTAAGCACAAAATAATAGTGTTCTGCAGCAGGGAATTTTGTTGATCTTCTTTGCACAAACAACGCCATAGACATATTTTCTAGATAAAGGGGTTTTGCCTGTATTTAAAACAAATTTGCCGAATTTCTGGAAAATACACAAAAATAGGCATTCACCATTCATTACGATTCTTTTCCAGTCGAACGCTATTTGAGATAACCTTCAGTGTGAGACATTCAAATTCATTAGGAATAAGTGTAATAATTAGGAGGAAGATCATCGCCTGGACAGAGATTTGGGAGTTTTTCACAGCTATTAAATAATCGCGTATGTTGTACGCCGCTTTATTTTTCCTGCTTTACTCCTTATTGTCCACAAGAGGGAGATGTTGGATCAAGCAGTTGATGAAACCCGGACACTCCGTCTCAAAGAGCAAATGCAGTGACGCTGAACACAGTGGCAACGTGGGTGCCTGACGGGATCCCACACACCTATAAGGCTTGGAGGACCTGGGTGATGCAATAGATCTTAAGGAATAATCTTGAATCCATTAGGTCTGTAACATGTCATGGGGAGAGCTTAAAAAAATGTATATTGAGGAAACAGAAATATGAAGGTAGCAGCATAGTAGAAGCTGTTGTTAATAAAAAACATAGAACCATAGAATGGTTTGGATTGGAAGGCACCTTAAAGATCATTCAGTTCCCACCCCCTGCCATAGGCAGGGACACCTTCCACTAGACCAGGTTGCTCATAGCCCCATCCAACCTGGCCTTGAATTCCAGGAACGAGGCAGTGATGACAAGCTTCTCCAGGCAACCTGTTCTAGTGTCTCACCACCCTCACAGTAAAGAACTTCTTCCTAATATCTAATCTTAATCCACCCTCTGCCAGTTTAAAGCCATTTCCCTTTGTCCTATCCATACACGCCCTTGTAAAAAGCCCCTCTCCAGATTTCTTGTAGGCTGACTTTAGGTATTTGAAGCTGCTCTGAGGTCTCCCTGGAACCTTCTCTTTTCCGGGCTAAACTAGTCCAACTCTCTCAGTTGATGATGGGGCAGCCACTAGGAAAACACTGTCTCACATTGCTTTTCATGCTTTCTGTTCACGTCTGTTACCTACCATGGGGGCAATACATTTCTCACATTGTAAGAGGTGTGCACCACGTGCATCATGTGCTGTGCTGTCACTGTTACCTCTCTTGCCTTTTTATTCACCTTCTGCAAAGTCTCAGCCAAGCAGCTGGCATCCAAGCCTTACATTAGCCTTTCCTTACATTTATGAGCTGGGGGAGGAAAGGCTTACTTATTTTCTATGTCACTAGAGTGTGACACAGTTCTGAAGCACCTCCAGTCAGCGTTTTGGCTAAAGTAAAGGTCTGGAAAACAACTTTTCCCTCAGGGAATGCGCTAGAACCACAGAGGGAGCCTCAGTCTTGCCTTCTTCCTCATCAAATGAGTGCAGGGTTGGGCTTCAAGCAGGTGAAGCTTTTCCCCCCTGCACACCTTGCAGCCTGGTTAGCCAAGAAGACTGCTGTTCAAGTGGGACAACTGGACTCCTTTGAGCATTCAGGGAACTGGATTTGGGCTTCTTACATCCCATGTTGCTGAGGCAGTGGCTACAGGAAGAACAATCACACTTTTAGGTGTGTTTTCAATACAAAAAAAGCTCCTTTTGATTTTTGAAAGAAAGGGGCTGAGGCATCTGACTCCAAGAAACAACCCGCTTCTCCATAGAGATAAAGTGTGAGTTAAAGACCTTGAGAAGCACTGGCTACTCCACATCTGAAAATCCCTCCATATACCTTGGTGGGCAAGGTCTGTGCCTTTTTCCTGTGTGGTGAGTGTATCTATCTGCAGAGAGTCAGCACTCCAGGAATAATCACAGGGCAAATTGCCACAGAGATCAGCAGGATAATTGCCTCAAACAGACGGATAAATAGCTTTTTCTGGCACTTAATGGGCGTCTTAAGTGAATGGCAATAAACTGTATGTGAACAGATGTTTTCCTTCTTTTTTCGTCCTTTTGCATCTCATCCATAATTATGCACTAAAATGTTCTTGTCTGGGTTGCTGAGAGCTATCTTGTTGCTGTTTGTCTTCACAGTGGAAGACTAAGCAAAAAGTCTTGATGCCTAAAGGCTCCCGTCACTTGTACATCAGTGATTATCTTTCCCTTGTGTTAAGCCTGAGGGAGGAGGGAGAATTTGGGAGGAAGATTTGCCTCTTCCAGCTGCTGCTCTTCAGGTCACAGCTCTGGGGTCTTTCCCTGCCTTCTCCAGTGCCCGGAGGTTCCTGTGTTTGCCTGGCTTCAGGCATTGACCCAGCTACTGTTCAGAGTAGTTGCTTCTCCTCTGCCTTGTATGGGAGGTTAAGTGTACTCTGAGACAGTCCTCCCCGCTCTATGCCACCTCTGCTATGCTGACCAGACTGCAGAGAGGTGGCAGGACAGGCTCTCCTCTGTATCCACTGGCTTTGCTTCCAGCCTTGCTACTAGGACAGTGGCAGGAACCATGCAAGCTCTGCAAAGAGCCCTTATGCTTTCACATGCATGTACTTTACCTCCTGAAAGAGTAAGGAGGAATGACCTTGTTCCTGAAGAAATTCAATGCATTCTGGCAAACAGACCTCCTAACAAGGAGTCTGCAAGCGAGACAGGAGTTGGGATGCAACCACAAGCATTAGCCTGGTTGAGCGTTCACCGCTTGTAGCAATGCCTGTGGAGATGCCCGCATCTTCACAAACCCCCTTCACCCTTCCCAGCACATCTTCAAAGTGTGTGGTTGGCCTCTGCTTTGCATGTTCATCGCTGAGGATGGAGGCAGACAGGCTGTGGAAAGAATACATGCCAAAAGGATGACCCCTGTGGTAACACCTAACCTATATACAAACTCCCAGCTAAGGGGGTCATTCCGCTTTGAATCAATACCAGTATCTCTGCATCACTGATGCTGCTCTACATTCCATTGAGGACAGACTGACTTGAAAGGAGCCCGCAGGAAGAGCACTGAGTTTTATCCTCACCGTCTGGTCCTGGCCAGGCTGCTCAGCTGCAGGGGAGCTGCGGCATCTTTTCTGCTGAAGGCAAGGCCATTTCTCTTCTCCTTGTTAGGATTTTGTTTAAGACATTTACAGTGCAACCAGCTGAAGGAAAGGATTGTCTGACCACATGGCAATACTTCAGAAAAACCACCTTTTTGTTACATGTAAAGACAGTGATACTGAGTTTAGCATCCTGCAAAAATGAGACACTCTTCAGACACATGGGTAAGACCTTTTTTAAAGGTCAATGCATGTCATTTAATTGGGCTGCACACTGGTCCAGGACATTTTTGCATGTCTCCTATCCTATGAACCCATCAGGTTCACCAAGGATGCTGCCAGCCACTCCCAGCTTTTGTTTTATCCTATTGCCTTTAATGAGGCATAAACTGTACAGACACACTGCAGTATATCAAACAAAACAGACTGTAGAAAAAGTGCACAGCGCATTAATTACAGGTCTTGATTTGTTTGTGAAACTGCTACTTGGAACATGTTCTCCCCAGCAGCCCCAGTGCTTTGGCTTGTGTCTCTTCTCCCCTTGGAGAGACCTTTTCCCCAAGCGCTTGCAGATGAAAGTCTCTCTCAGTGACCAAATTGTGATATGTACTCAATTACTCCAGTGCCATTGCCATCCCCTGTATAAACACTTTAGCATTTGTACTGTACCATGTAAACCCATTAAAAACATGTAATAAAAAGGCTTATGTAACTTCTTAAAGGCGTAATTACTACTCCAGCTGTGGTGTTTTGTAGAATTCTGAGCATTATGGATTAATCCCTTTGCCAAATTACATTTTTTTAATGAAATATATTAATCCTTGAGCTTAGAAGTGTAAAAATGCCAGTAAAATTGATTGCATCCAAAAAAGGGGAGAAAGCTGAGCCCAGAGTAATACCAAGGTAATATTTAAAGCATACAGAAAATAGGATTTTGTAATAGAAACTGGGGGTAATTTTTAAGCAAAACTGGACATTTGTCTGGTATTACAGTATAGAAATATACTGTATATAGAAATATACAGTGGAAATACAGACAGCAAACTAATGTCATAAAAATCTTTGTGCAGTCGTACATGAACTGTATATTAACTACCACTGCTTAACTCCTGTAAACTGGAACAAGGAACATCTTTTTAAAAAATGGTGATACATGTCAATTTTTACACTTCTATCTGTTCAATAAAATTGAGCAGATTTACTTTAAAAAGCAGGCAGAATTTTGCTTGTTCAGGATGATCAGACAATTTAGTCAAAGGCAGACCATGAAAGTACTGCTGTTCCTCTCCAGGAGTAAAACACAGCTGCTGGAGGAAACAGTCACATTTTTAGATACCATGAAGATTAGAGTTAAATAAATAAAGGTAAGGCTCAGTGACAGCAGAGAGCCGCAGAGCATGTTCTGTGAAGGGCTGTCTCATTCCTGTAGCGAATGTATGTGCACAGGTACAGTTATGTATGCACGCAAATGTGTCAAAGTGTGACTCAGAAGTAAATCTTGAGCTATAATCCCCTCTCCAGACCATTAATTATCAATTATCTCCTTCATCAAATTCAGAGCATGCAGCTTGGCTCTGGTGTTTGAATCTCTCCACAGCCAGAGGGAAAAGAGAGCTTCTGCCCATGCTTTGCACTGAGCTGCCAAGCAGCAAGATCAATCTTGTGTTAAGCTGGCTAAGTAGCCACGAGCTTGAGGAGAGCTAATGGGAGCTCGCATGAACATATATTTTTTTAGCTATTATCTTCAAACCTACTAGTGGCGAGCTGAGAAGTGGTTTTAATGATCCACGCAGCTGAGCTTTAGCCTTGACAGCTGTTCAAACACGTATTTCTCAGCAGTAGTAAGTGGGTAAAAGACAACGCGGCCAATGTACTTATCCACTGGTAACATCTAAAAGATAACAGAGAGGTTCTTCCTCTGATTTTCCAGTAGGATTTAAGGCACAGGAAGGAGCAAGGGTTCTACTGCTCTTGCAGAGCTGCTGGCTGCGTGCAGGCTCCAGGGGGGTCTGTCACTTGATGTACAGAGAAATACTTCCAGGATTTTCAGCTGCAATTTTAAGAAGCAGAAGTGAGACCAAACTTGCACTGAAGCCATCTCTGAGAAGTCACCCTGGGAGCTATAAACATTTAATCCCACATTCCTCAGGGTTATGGCAGAGCTTTGGCATATAAATGTGCAAGGCAGTAAAACAGGCCAGGACCAAAGCTCTGACTCCTGCAGACTCAGGATCAGAGACACTCATCTTCTGTGAGGAAGGACACACCGTGCTTCTCTTTGTGCAGCCACTTTTAAAATGATCTTGTGAAAGTTTCTACACAAAACCTCTCTTTTTTCATGTGCACAGACCAATGTCACTGCAGTTTTCAAAGCAGTAGCCAGGAGCGTAGGAGGGAGGAGAGGGGAATAAAATCTTTCCTTTGCTCTGTCCTGTAGATTCTGGCAAGCGGCTCATACCAAATCCAGGAGGGTTGTTAAGCAGCATCAAAAAGAGCATTTTTATTAATTTACTCATTTTATAGGAGGAATGTTTGACTTCTATAAACAGCCTTTCAAGAATCCAGGGAATTCCTAGTGGTGTTTTTCCTGCCTGGGGCTTAGTTTTGCACAGAGATCTGGGCAGACAATCTGACTAGCCAGAAGACAATCAGAAGCCTTGACAGTGGGTGGAGGCAGAAGATGGATGGTGGTAGGCAAGATGAGCTCAAAATTGACATAAAGAAGATCAACACTGAATAACTGTTGCAAAAGAGGTATTTTGCTACCAGCAACATCCCAGGCAAGACACAATTTGTAAACAGCAAAGACAGCACTGAGGCAATGATTTCCATTGATGTGAAACGTCTTCCTTCCAGAGGTTTAGCACCATAGACAAATTTGTAAATGCTGGAGGTATTTTACATTTTTAGAGACTTTTCCTGGAGAAATGAAAGGAGCTGTAGACATCTGTGGCACCTACATAAAAAGTAGGTACAGTAGGATCAAAGTCTGATTTTGGTTATCAGTGCATCACGCTCGCTGCTCTCAGAATTTGCATGCTTATATTCAGACTCATTGTTTCACATCACATGGCAGAACTTTGTGCTCTATTGGATTCGGCATGATACATGTTCCTCCAACACTATCTATCTTGCTTTGGGATGCCATTTGCTGTCTGATTCAAAGAGAAAGCGTGTTCTGCAGAAGCTGTGATTTCTCAGCAATCATCCCAAAAGGGCCCATCCTCCAGCTAACTGGAACTGCATACATTATGCTGCAATCTTAATTTTCTTTTCTTCTTAACTCATATATAGGTGTCTCTGCAGCCAATTCTTGGGAGAAGAAATTAGTTTATAATTCACATGTTAGATTGGAGAGGTGAGACTGTTTAAGGTACTGTCTTAATTCCCATTGATTCTCATGACAATCCAGGTCAGATTTCTCATTGTTTCTGAGATTTCCTGAGATCCTTCTCTACCACTGCTCCCTTTTCTCTATCTATCTTTTGAAACCCTCTGTTGTGTTTTAAAATGGCAGTCTTACGTTCAAAAGAGATGGGGAGGGGGAGAGAGGGGGAGGAGCATGAGAAATTAAAATGTTTGTTAAAACACAAAAGCACAAAGAAAACACTGAGTTAAATTTGTGAACTTTTCTTTATCAGGGCCACGCTTTAGCATGCTCACACACTGGGGCTGATCAGCTTTCTAAGAAAGGGAATGTCTCATACAAGGTCAGCATTTACAGTTACAGCTCAGTGATGACAAGAACAGTGGCTGGATTCAAGCATTTGAGCTTTCTGTTGAAGCTATGCAATGAGAGAAGAGTAACAAATGAACCTGTGATGCCAAAACCAAGGGAGACCTTGTGGCTTTTATTCTGCTCAGTTGGACCTCTTGTACTTGAATATGCATTGTTCAAGCTTTTAAGAAAACTGATTTCCCAAGGATTAAAATTCAAAAGAGAGTTTGAAAATGTATTTGGGCACTTGATACTTTTTGAATCTTGACCTTCACACTTCTGCCTTTAAGATTTTCTCCATAACCATACAAACACAAGCTTTTATTTTAATAGGACCTTCACATGCCATTATTTATTGACCAGATGCAGATAGTTTAAAACAACCTTGGTACTAAGAATTTTGTGATATAATGATTTTGGCTAGCAGTATTGCAAGTCTTGTCATATATTTATCCCTGCATTTAGTACACTTGGTGTGTGTCTAAACCTCTCTTCCCAGAGGAGCAGCATTACTTCTGTCCTCCAGATGAATGATTCCACTTCACATGAAGAAGCAAAGTGATGCACAGGCAGCCCCATGCCAGCCTGAGTGACCTTCTGCTGATGAACTCCAGGTGATGCTCACAGATAGAGCTGGGTGCCCATCCCTTAAGCTGATGTCAGGTGTAGTTGCAGTCACACTCTCTCTCTGTCCTCATGTGCTCCTCCCTTGCACTAGCACCACGGAGTTTTAGCGCCAGCCTAGTTTCCTGTGGCAAACAACTGAGCCTGACCAAGGGAGGCATGGGGACCTCTGAGCAGGGACAGGGGGAGAAGTAGTCTCATCTGCACTGAATTTCCCTGAAGGCATAAACCATGCAGAGGCTGTCCCATGTTGGCTGTAGGCTGACCAACAGACAGGAAGGTACTGAAAAAGGTGTCCAGGTCTATTAGAAAACTGCTCCAGAGTACTTCTTGAGATAGTTTTCATGTGGGTCACTGCCCTAGTTTGGGTTAGTTTAGAACAAAGAGGCCCTCCTCCTGCTACAGGAATGGCAGGCAGCACTGCCACCTACCCCCTTCCAAGAGGAGTCTGCTGCATTTAGGGCAGTTTAAAACAGCCATGGAATTGCTTTAACCCAATTTAGAAGAACACATAAAAAAACCCAAAAGGTCAGCAATGTCTAAATGGCAAGGAGCAAGCACTTGCCCTGCCAGTACATCTATGCTTGGAGCCACGTTTGAAATCCCACGCCTGCAGAGAGATTGCTGCTCCCTCTCATCTTCCTGCATGCAACTCCTCTGTCCCGCTGCCAGCAGGTCTGTTTGCTAGCTGCTAGTGGGCTCCCTTTTTCCCCGTGCTTCTCTCGGACCGGCCGCCCCAGCACCAGCCAGCTCCGGCTCTGCCCCGGCTGTGAACAGGAAGGAGAGGGCAGAGAGGAGCAGAGCAGGCTGCTGCTGGAGAGGGGACAGCAGAAAGGAAGGAGGAGCTCAGCATAGAAAGCTCTTCTCTTGCCAGCAGAGAAGGCAGGGGTACTGGAGGCATGTTACTGATGTCGGAGACTAGAGTCACAACCTTTCTCCCCGACGTGGCAAAGAAACGGGAAGTAATTGAACATCTATGTCCTGCACATCCCACCTGGGAACATATTTGTTACTCACTGAGCTGCATGTGCTGCAAACTGCCCGCCATTGCCCTCCTCCCTGCGCACAGAGCTTGCCTCCTGCCACTGACACATTTCTCCGCCTGCAGTTCCTGCTCCAGCAAACCCCACCAACCACCACCACCACCTGCTCATCAACGTTGTGGCTTCAGACCAAAGCCGGCCTGCGCAGTTTATATTTCTATGTAGCATATCCCCATTTTGAGACAAAGAGCTCCATGTGCTCCTGCTGAGGTAAGCTGGACACTTGCCCTCTGCACCGCCTCTCAACCCTGCTCAGCTCACCTACAGCCTCTCCTTCACGGGTGAAACCAAGGACATATCATGAACATTTGCAGCTTGCCTGAGCTGACCCAAGAGAGAGGCTCGGATGCAAAGTACAGACCTAGAAATGATTCATGCACATGAGGTGTCCCACCCCAACTGTGGTTTCACACAGGGTCTCATAGCCTTCAAACATTCAGGTCCAACATGATTTAACTGATCACTAGCAGCTGCAGTACTGATTACTAAGTTTAGTAAAACTTTCCAAAGCAACTGCTATTGTTGTGCTATTCTTGCTGCTTGTTTATTGATCCAGACCTCCCTGGTGTCAGCCTTGCTAGATTTACTTATCTGCAATGTCTGGCAATGCTGTGAGGGCTTTAAAGACGTAACAGAGGGGCTAGGATGCTGGTGTTACCTTGTCTGTCCAGGGGCATCCATTAGCATGCACTGCCGTCTCTAATCTTCCAAGAAACAAAGTCCGTACTTCGAGGGCCGGGCTATCCTTTAGTTTATTGTACTTAAGCATAGACAATACACAAGTCTCCAGTAAAATTCCACTCCTTCCCGGCACTGCAGTCTATAATATGAACACAAACACACTAATAAGTTAATACACTTCCATAATGTACAGGTGGGTTGATATAACAGAGAGAAGACTTTTCATAACAGATGTCGTCTGTTAAGCTGAGCCTTTGAGGGCAGCGTGGCTCGGGGTGTGTGCACCACTGACACGTAGGTGTGACACGCTACGCGGCAGGGACCGGGCACCAACCCACACCCCATCACAACAGGGACCAGCGCCGGGACAATGGCAGGCACCGGAGCAGGGGCATCGCGGCCCCTCCCCGGCCGGCCCCGCTCGGGGCGGGGTCTCCCAACTTTCGGCTGCGGCCGCGGGGTCCGGCCCGCCGGTGGCATGAGCCCTGCGGCGCGGGCTGGGCAGGGCGAGCCCCCATCGCCATGCCCAAGGAAAGGCCGCTGTGGCGAGGCTCGGCCTTTCGCCTCTGCCTGCTCTCTGCCGCGCTGTTCCTCTGCCTCCAGCTGGGCATGAGGCGATCCTGGTGCACGGAGAAGCCCCGGCCGGCAGCAGCAGCGGCGGGGCGGGCGCCTCCTCCAGCCCGCGGCACGGAGCAGCACCCCGTGGCGCCCGCGGGCAGGCGACGGGTCACCTACGTGCGGAGCGGGCGGCGGGGAGGTGCCGAGCCCGGCTGCTGCCCGCTGCAGCCCCTGGGTGGCCGCCTCAGGAAGGTAGGGCGGGATGGGAGGGAGTGGGGAGGACGGGAAAGCACCCGCAGTGTGGCGCCAGATACTGAGGGTGAGAGGGTTCCTGGGGACCCTGTGCCGCCCTGGGGACCCTGTGCCGCCCCGGCCAGAGGTGGGCTGGTGGCCGCTGGAGGACACCCGAGTGTAGGAGCTCGGCTTCGCAGATGTGGCCTCTTGAGGTGTTGCTGATGCTCGAGAAGCGGGGTTAGGGAGCGTTGGTGTGGTGAGGCGGTGTGATGGTGGCTCCCTAGGAAGGTGTCTTGTAGGTGGTCAGGAGATCTGTTTTGAGCTGTACCACTCAGTTGCAGGAAAGGTGGAGTGTGCTGGTGCATTGGGGGCTGAACAAGGTCAGACCTCGGTCTGGAAAGGTAACTTAGGCCTGGAGTCAGCAAGCTAGGTCAGCAGTTGAAGCACCCCAACATGAGCAAGCTTGGGATGAGCCCTTGGCATTCCTGGATCCAAATTCCATTTCATTCACTGAAAGGCATCAGGAAAGGTTTCTAAGGTGTGGTCTGCATGAGAATTAATGCGTTGGTAAATGGACCTGTGACTAGGTTCAGACACGGTAATGACTGTAAAGCTTTCTGGAGATATGAAGACCATCACTGACATTTAGAGTTCAGCAAGAGTGAATAGTATTGGTACTGACTTTCCCCTCAGTTAGGTAGATGTGTGATCAGAAGCTGGATGCTGCCTTCATGTGCAGGCTCCATGCCGTCTTTGGTTTTGGCAGATGCCGCTCTTAGGAATCACTTCTAGGTTCAAGTAGTTATTTTGTGGAGTTTTCTTTGCAGTCTTTCAGAGGGAGAAGAGCCAGCGTTCAAAGGCCAGGAAAGAGTAGCTTGTCACCTATTTTGAGGTCCCGTTGTCAGGTTGCAGTAGTTAATAGTCAATGCAGAGATATGCAGATATTTAAGGAAGCTGCAGCAACAGTGAAGAGGAGCAAATGGGATTTTGCTAGAGATGGGACCACATTCCTGGTCAAAGTCAATAACAATCTCTGATGTTTGCCTTGACAAGAATAAAACTGGTTTTCTGTGCAATGGCTAAACCTTCTCCTGTCCTTAAACTGAAGCTGAATCTGGGTTTGTTCAAACTCCCTTTATGAAGAGGCCTTTTGCTAACATCCAGACAGGAGTGTCTGAGCAGATGTCTGATGATCAGGGGGTCTCATTTCTCAGTCTGCTTTCTTTGTTGGTTTTTTTTTTGGCCTGTGTGCCCCCAGCAGTTTACTTATTTTCTATAAAGAGGAGATGGACAATGAACTTGTGAATAGTTTGAGTTGTAGATTTACCTGATCTTCTGTGGGGAGCTGTGATGGAAAAATAAAGGTGCTATTTTCTGTGCCTGGTTTCCTGAAGGTTTTATAAGGAGAAATTAAATAATCAGAGACTTGCAGAATGATTTGCATTTAAGGAAAGGACATTAAGGCTCATCCAGTTCCAACCCCCCACAAAGGGCAGGAACACCTTTCACTAGACCAGGTTCTTCAAACCCTATCCAACCTGTACTTATTTTCATCACTTCCTGCACCACTGTAGCAATGATGGGGACAGCATTGTTCCATATTTCTTTAGCATAATGACTTTGTGGCATCCCAGTATGCTGTGGTGTTGATACCATGTTGAGGCATCTAGATCTCACAGTACTGGTTTTTTGTTGCCAGTGTTGTGTTAGCTGGTATTTTCCTAAAGCCCAACTTCTAAGTGTTTGTAATTATAGAAGGATTTCAGTGTTAATGGGGGGAAAAAGATTGTGATCATGTGGATTCAGAGAGTTTCTTGAAAACACGTGCTAAGTTTGGCATCAACGAACAGGAAGTAAAGCATATCCTAATTTATTTCATTATTTTTGAGGAAATCCTAGCGGAGAACTAGCATCAGGAGAAGCTGCTCATCATACTGGAGAAATGGGAGCACCTTGTGGTATTGGAGAGTTCCAGGCTCTGGAAAGCCCACAGTGCATTTTGGTGCATTGCCAGGTGAAGCACATGAACCATCACTGCTGTGGTTTGTGGTGTTGGGCACGTTGCTGCTGAGGTCTCATCTGAATCCCACTAATTAAGCCAAGTGAAAAATATTAGTACATATAATACAGGGTGGGGTTGCCATGTTAAGCTTGAGATCATCAGGTATCTTCCACATTTAGCTATTTGACTTGAGCAGGCTGTTAAGGCTAAGAAAAATCTATTTAAAGTGAAGGTAAGGCTTTGGGGATAATGGGGCTGGTGTTCCTGGAGTTCCTGTTTTTTAAATAGAGTCGTTAAATAAAAATGTAGGGGGGGAAAAAGTGATGGGAAAATAAAGTAGAAGTGGTTTAAGTGCTGCCATTCTTTTATTGTGGAAGTGGTGATCATGCATGATAGCTTAAAAAACAGTGATGGGTGATTCATTTAAAAATATAAATGTAGTGCTGGTGTGTGTAAATCCTCCTTTGGGGAGAGAGACTAGCTCCTTGCTTGGATCTTGTGTGCTGTAACAGGCTGGGATTGCTTTTTGCTGTGGCTTTTAGTGTCTTCTTTTCTGTCTATAAAGTATTGTCAGTCCTTCTCTGAAATGTGCAGAAACTTTCAGGTATGTTTTCCTCCAGTTATGGTGGTGGTGTTGGAGTGTGTTGTGGTATGTGAGCCAGCAAGACAGCAGTAATGAAAAAGCAGCTTGGCCAAACAACTGCCACCAGCACCGAGGGAGGGGTGTGGGGAGAGGCCCAGACAGGATGGGAAAGATGGAGACTGGTCCACAAATGGCCTCTGCATCTGCAGGGAGCTGCCTGTGCAGGTGTGCATTTCTCCTGACTGCTGGTAAGTCTCCATCAGCAGAGCGAGTGGCTGTGCGGCAGATGGGAGGTTTGATCACTGAGGTTACAAGTGTCTGCTTGTGCCTTAAGAGGTGCACGTAAAAATGTGAACTGAAAGCAGCAGGGAGTAAGATAATTCAGCAATGTGACAGCTCTGGGAACTGCTGGAGATGCCTTTTCTGGTGCTTTTGGGAGCTGCGTTGCTCCCAGCTGTTTTGCTCCCAGTGGAGCCTACCAAAGAGCAGATGCTGCTGCTTTTGCTGACAAATAATAAACAAAATTTGGCACTGAGATCCTGTGGTGGTCATCTAAAGAATGGGAAGGGTTACATGTGCTGCAAATGTAAAGCAGGTGGAAGTTTGTAATCCTATTTGTATTTTGGTGGGAGTGCTTAAGACTGTGTTGTTGCTAATAAAATGGCCAACTATGTTTATAAACTGATTCTAAGCTCTGGTTGTGTTAAGCACTGGTCTGGTAACATGTGCAGCAGGTAAAAACTCCCATCTACAAGGAAACACGAATTTTGCCACGTTACCTGTTTTTGCAATAGGTACTAGTGAGATCTGCATCCACATAGGGCTGCAGACACATGAAGCGAGTTTTAAAATGTCATTGCAGGGTGTGATGGTAAAAAAGAAAAGAGGGGGAAATAGATTGTTGCATTTGGAATTTGAAATAACAGCAAATTCTCATGGCAGTGATTGCAAGAACAAGGTTATGTTGGCTCTCGTGCACTGAAATGGGGAGGAGCTGTCTTCAAAAGTCTGGTTAAGAGAAGCTGGAGTCCGTTGCCTTCTGGACAGATTTATTTCCATGGAGGAGGAGGAAAAAAAAAAGTTTTATGTAGTTATGCAGGAAAGAAAAAAGGCCAATGTTAGCCTGGCAGGTGTTTCAAGCTCAAGCAGGTCTGCTTAATGATCCAGCAAGCACTGTGACTATATCTGTCCTAAAAAATTGGGGTTCAGGGTCTTGATTTCTGCATGGGTGTAGCGGGGCTGCGCAGGAGGGGACTCCTGTAAGCCAGGCTTGGAGAAATCCATGGGGCTGCTGGGCTGGGGCTGCTGGTGTGTCTTCGGAAAGCCTGCTGGAAAACAAGCAAATTGCAAAATTTAGTTTGCAAACCGTAATATCGGTTGGAAATCACTTTGATGTTGTGGCTATCCAAAGGTGCGGAGCGCAGTACACTGCCGAAATTACCCTCGTGTTATTTTGGATGCTCTTTCGTCTCTTATCTAGGGATATAAAAACATTTGTCTCCAGAGATTGAAGACTAAGAGTTAGATTTTGCTGCTGGGCCATTTGTATTTATCTGGGATTATAACATACTCTGAAAATGAATGTTATTGCCTAAGCCAGAAAAATCTTGTGAAGTTGTATTTTTATAGGTGTTACACTTGTATACATTTGTATTTTAGTTCTTTATAAATACGGACTAATTGTCTTTTGCTGTTGCTTGTTGGATTACAGGTTTTGTTTTCCTTTGAATAGGAACACTTTCTGACTGGTTACTGCTTCTCTGCAGCAGTGACTGGTAACAGTCTCATCTTCAATGTAATTGAAATCTGCAAATTATTTTGGAGTCAGATCTTCAGAGTTAGGTGGACTAGCTGTTTGGCAGTTAATAGTAGGGCAGGTTCAAATTAACCTCATGCAATTTAGCATTACGTTATTGGTAAGATTTTACTTAAATTTTACATTTGATTTTTAATTTAAAAATGACAGTGCTACTTACGTTTATATCAGAGATATGTAGGGCTTATGCAAAGAGTCCTTTTTCATTCTTCTACAAATCTGGTTAAAATAATGCATCAGATGTTTTAACTGCCTATTTGTATGTATAGTGTTTTCAAGCTGACTTCATGTCTTCAAAAATAAAGTTGAATAGGAAATTACTCTGCCTTTTGATGAGCAGGAGCCAAAATTCTTGGAGAAAACTTGCTTATTCTGAAGTCAGATGTATCCGCCTGTCTTTCTGTATCCCATGGTGTAATATGTCTGGTCTGTTTTGGATTGAGACTTAACTTTTATAACAGTTTATTCATTATGTATGCCTGGAGCAATGTTTTAACATTACAGCAATGTTTAACTCAGCAGGGCTTTGAAAGCTGCGTGGCGAGTCATTATCAGGCTGTGCTTAAAGGAGCAGGTTTGCCCAGGCTGAGCCAAAACAAGGGAGCTGCTGAGGCAGCTGCATGGTTCAAGGCAGCCTGTTGCTTCTCCTAGTGAATTTAAATCCGGAGCTTATTCCCATCACCACACCTGTGTACCAGACATGACAAGCTTTACAGCGTGCAGCACTGTTCTCCAAATGCTGTGGTGAGGAGTGAATAGTGTCCTAGCTTTGATGAGCACTAGTTGCAGTTGTGGTTCTGTTGCAGACAAATGCGATGCTGAAAAGCTGAACATTGCTTATTCTTTTGAGTGTGCCTACTTCTGGGCACCTTCTTTAGTAACAGGTAGGCAAACTGGAGAGAGTCTCAATGGGAGGAAGAAGGCATTAAGAGGCCTGCAGGGAAAGCCTGGCGGAACTGGTACTAGGGAAAAGTAGGTTTTGAGAGGAATGTGCCAGGACTCTACAAACTTAGAAAAAATATTGGCTTTTTTTTGAGGCGCATAGTGCCCACTGCAAATAGGACAAGAAGTAATTGGTTTAATTTTCAGGCAAAATATTAGTAAAAACTTTTAACTTTGCAGTTGGGTGAGCAGTGGAAAAACTCCCTATAAAAATGTGAACTTTGGGCGTCCACACAGGGTAGGTTTAGGTATTCTTAGTTGGGCTTCAGGGCAGAGAGGTAGAGTCAGGCAGCCTCCTGAGGTCTATGTTTATCTGCTCTGCAATTAGAGAAGCAGCCTGGCAGGTACAGTGTGATTAGCCAAACTGGATTTTGGACTAAACAATGATCAAGCATCAGTGTAATAAAAAGAGGAATGGGGTCTTTAAAGACTGTAAGTGATTGTTGCCCTGGCTTAATGCATCACCAAAGAGAGCAGACCACACCATAATTGTCCTGTGATGACCTAGTGGACCCCAGGGGAAGGAAAGGTACTTGACAGCTTTTTTCCCTCTAGCACTTTGAGGTCTCTTGCCAAATATAAACTGACTCAAAGTTGCTTAGCTGGTAAGATTAGCACCAGGTAGGAACTTATGGCTTCAGGCCATTAGTACCCTGGGAACAGCTGTGAGAGCCTTGATTGGTTTTTGTTCAAATATTCAGGTTAATAGCACAGGCTGAGGTAAGTTACTGTGTTTGGAAGAAAAGAATGAACTTTTATTGATAGCAGTTTTCAATAACATACAAGCAAATCTGGGGGTCCAGCTCTGCCTGTAAGTGGAGACAGCTGATACACCAGAAGGTATCCAAGCATGGGAATCCTTTTCCAAGTAGCCAAGCAAGAGCAATACTCAACTTTCACTGTATTGTAACTGCAGATGAAATGTGTTTATGACAGACTGTAAAGAGGAGGTGGTAATGTTTTTTCCGACAATGATGTCACGTGCGAGCTTGTTAGGTAGATGATTGCTCAGAATAACCTTGATTCTTACATACCTTTTACTTAGTTAGTAGAAGTAGGTTCTTCCCTTGTGAATTTTTGAGAGGCAGCTGGGGAATATTATTCCTCAGAAAGCCATTGCAGCTTTATGAGACTTAATTATACACAATAATACATATTTCTTTCAAATACCTACTCAAGGATTTCTTTCAGCATGTAAAGGCAGGGAAACGGTTTTTTCTAGGTAGCTGTGGGACAGAAAAATTGCTTTTCAGGGTATATAAGCTTTCCTATTGAAGGAAATAAAACAGGGACCAAGGTGATAATTTCTTCTGCAGGAGCTTTGCTCCATGATAGGTGTTGCATCTTTTTCTTGAACCGTGCTAGCTGGTCCATTGGCCTTGTTCAGAACAAGAATCCTTTACGACTGTGGTAGCAGGTGCAGAAAAAAATACATACTGAAAAAACCAGAAGAAAACCCCCATACTGATCCAGTCCTGTTTGCTGTCTTCAGCTTGAACTGCTGAATGGGACTGCTGTGAAGTGACTCACACTGCCCTCCTGCCTGTACAGTGATGCTCAGAGAGTGGCTGAGCAGCAGTGGCCATGGCCTCCGTGTCCATCTAAAGGGCAGCAGTGCAGTAACTACATCCTCTGCTCTCACCTCTTTCTTCAACCCCTCCACAGTTGCCTGTGTATGGGGTACTGGGTTGTGTGATCTGGTGTACTGCTGGTATCTTACTAGCAGCGAACAAGCAGGACTGCCTTCACATGCTGTGCACATACGTGCTCAGAGGAGGAAGGATGTCTTCTGCACAAAAGCAGCTGTTGAGCAGGAAGTGGGAAGAGGCGAGCCATGGTATGAAGGCTAGTTGTACAGTAAGTCACAGTCTTATCATGGGAGAAGAGCAAGAGTCCCTGAAAGCTGGAAATTTTGACAGCATTGAAGACAATGAGCACAATTAGTACCAAAAATAATCTTTTACTACATTTCATGTTTTATACTAAAAATAACAGAAGTGAGGACAGTTTTGAACCTCCAGCTTTGCTTGCTCAAGCAGTTCTCAAGGTGGCCAAACTTGCTTCATTCTTTTCTAAAATGTCCTTCTCTGGGGAGAAAAGAGGCCAGAAAGAGAGATCTGGGACGAGTAAAATTCTCCCAGAAAGACTCAGGGTTTTTCCGGTACATCTCTGACCTTTAGCTGCCTTCTTATGAGGCAAATAGTTAACTTCCTCATTAGTAAGGTTTTCATCCCAGTTTGTTCAGTCGGTTCCCATCAACATTTACCCATCCAGCCAGGCAGTCAGCAGAGCTGTGTGTCTGCTTCAAGACTGCAGAGTAGGTGCTACCACGCCAAACATCTCTCTCATGCCACTTTTACTGAACTGTGGGCAAGGTTCAGACTGATGCGCAGCTGGTGGACCTTTGGTGTGAACCCAGAGCAAAACTCCAGGGGATGTAGTAGGGATGCAGTACTGAAATCCAGTGGTGAAGAGCAAAACCCTCTAACAGCTGCCTTGCAGACTTGTACAGACAACATCACAAGTGCATTACTTCTCTTGCAAAACAAGTTTAGAGGTTTAGATAGCATTAGTGAGGTACCTTCAGTCTTCACACAAGCAGTTTGGTTTCTGTTGTGGTAGATCATGCTGTCCTCCTGCAGGCTGGCAGTGATGGATGTCACTCACTGCACAGCTTAGATAAAAGACTTAACACATAGGTGAGAAAGTCTTTGTGAACCATTACTAGTCCTTGATGGCATCCACAGACCCCCCTCTTATCTCTTGTTCTAATATTAACTTGGAGCCATGCTTGTCTTGGACTGCTGTTCAGTGCTTCAGAGCTGTGTGTGGTGGATGTGAGTCATTTAATCAACTCAAGTGTTTCTGTAGCTAGCAGATAGGCACCAAGATACTTTTGTTGTCCAGAGCCCTTCCGTGCTGTGTTAAGTCTAAAACCAAATGGCATTCACTTCAGTGGGACAAGTAAAAGGGGGAAAAGAAAGGTTTGATGTGATTTTACTTTTAATTGTGGTATAGCCTGTGTATCTTGGAATCCATAACATGCATTATTCACTCTGTTGTTTACATTAGTGTTTCTGTATACAACAGTGACAGGATGATGTGCTGTCCCATTTTGAGTTATCATATCTCTTAATAATAGAAACCATGTGCGCAAGTGAACTGATCCCTCGAGTAGCAGACAGATGAAAGCCATGATTTTGAACTTGCTTTTAGGGACAACTGGGTCAGTTTAAGGAGGAGAATGGTGGAAACATTCCCAACTGGTTATGCAGTATGAAGTGGAAGAGTTTAGACCTTCAGTGACACGTGTTTTCCCCTGCCTGATCTTATGTCCTGTTTTCAATGGTCTTGCTTTTAGATGTACCATCAGGCTCAGGTGCCATCAAGAAAGGCACTGGCTGTGAGGTGCTACTGGACCGTCCTGTCAGGGAATGGGTGGACGAGGTGTCCTCAGGTGACTGCTGGCACCTGAGCACAAGTCCTGGGCCTGGCTCTGAGGGGAACGCCTTGGTGGTTATTATCCTTTCTTTTTAATTTTTTTTTTTCAGCATTTTAAAAACCCACCCCATAATTTGTGTCCTCCCTGACACTTCTGTAAATACAATAAATCTTTCCTTATGTCTTTGTGGAATGATAAATGTAATAGTTCTAGCAGCTGTTACCATGTACACAGAAATCTTGCTCCTCACCAGAGTCTTCTCTGTATGCTCTGCAGACAGGAACAAAATGGCTTTGCAGCATTCTTTGAAAATCAGTACCATAGAGCTGTTTTGGCTCTACAGATCCGAAATCTGGGGGACTGTTATGAGGAATGTCCTTCCTGCTGCCCCCTCTCCCCAACATGCAATGGGGATTCTCCTGCCTCTGGGAATATAGGACTAGGGGGACTTCTCTGTGAGCCACTGACTTCTGAAGTGTCTTAGGATTCTCAGGTCAAGCCACCTACTTCAGATCTTACATGGAAAACCTCTGGGTTTACATGCTTGTTTCAGAAACTGCTGACCAACAGCTCATTTAACAGGAGACCTGCTGAAGTTTACTCTGGATTCTGTTTTGTGGCAGATTTCAGGTGCAGCTTCTGGTGCATTGCTGTAGGTTTATCTGGAAGTGACAACATTCTGGGTTGTATCCAGGACTGACTCTGTGGTTCCTGCAGATTGAAGGAATTGAACCTTCTGGCCTTCTTGGGCTCTGGAAGACAAACTTTGTGGACCTTGAGAGCCTAGCAAGGAAAGCTCTTCAAAGGGCCAGTTAGGCGCCTCATCTCTCTTGGGGATATTGCTCAAACAGTGGGTGCTCTGTGTTGTCGCTGTTGGTTTTGATGAACTGACAAGTCACTGTTCTATTTTTTGTGTGCATGTGACAGGGTGGTCTGCTGGGGAAGATTAACCTAGAAAGAAAGTAAGCAAAGAAGCAAATACTGCTGATGTTCCAGGAGCTGGACCTTGTTGAGAAATGCGTGCAGTTAGGAAATGGTGTTAACACTGCAGAGCTGCTGTCGCTGGTTTAACCTCCCCCTCTTTGCCACATCCATCTCCAGGCCTCTTCCTCATTCCTCTCCTAGTAGCTGGCTGACTCAAATGATTAACTGGGAGCTTCAAAGTCAGTGCCCTTTATTTAGCATCCTCTTTCATATTTTACAAAGAGACAGTGTTTGAAATGCTAGAGGGAAGAGATGGTAATGTCTGTTGATGTGGCGTGTAATGTTAAATAATACTTGCCACTTGGAAGCCTGAAAATAGTAAAAAACAGTTTGAAATCCTTCCTGCTCCCTGCAGAGTTGACAGCACTAGTTGAGGATTGAGTTTTATCCCAGAGATGAACACTGCAGGGTAGAAGCCGCTTGAAAAAGCCCAAAAGGAACAATAAAATTTGTTAATACTGATGTCGTGCCTCTTTTTGGACTTTCCTGATGGCTGTTCTGCAGCACTGAAGCTTTCAGAGTAACTCTGAGTCAGACTTCTCTGAGTGAGACTTCGTTTCATCCTGACTAGAGCAAAGCAACAGCATCTTGTTCCTTTCCCTCGCTCTTTTGAGAAGATTAAGCAAGAACCAATTATGTGTCAATTGGCTGCTGCTGATCTTAGTGTTTCTTCTTGGTTAGATGTCTTGATTAATGGTTTGATCTTGCAATTATTATTCATTAGGAAATCTGTGGGAACTCTGGGTACATCAGGAGTTCAGGGTCAAATCACGTAGCTGTTCAGTGTTCTATTCTGTGTAATGCTCAGAATTAGTAATAAAACATTGAAAAATATCCTTAACTGCAGAGGATGGTGCATATTTGGCTAAGCTCATCCTCCACAGGATTATGATACTTGGGTCTATACTTGTCATGAACAAAAAGTGTTTCAAAATGGTGTGCTTTGAAATGAGCTTGATTTTCTTCTTTTGAGATCTTGGACATAAAATCCTAACAACTTGTAAGCCAGCTGTCGTTTCCCTTCTAGGCATGGGGAGCTAATTGCCCAACACACTGTTTTATTGCTTGGAAGACTTTCACATAGCTCTAGACTAAGGGCAGTAATCCATAATCATATCAAAACCAAGAAAAGGTATGTGTTTGTAGACACTTAAAGCTCATATACATTTAATTCTGTGGAGCTCCATTACCTTGTTTTATTAACTAACGCTTGTATGAAATAAGGAGTTTAAGGAGAAAGAAATAAAGTTTGGCTTTTTAAGTCTTCCCTGGCTATCCAGTAAAACTTAGTATGTGAACTGATGGTGGGTTGGAGGGACAAAAGTGCCTAGGTGTCTATTGATTTTGTGAATATTGATATTGTGAATATTTTGTATCTTACCTTATGTTTTACACTGTGAAATCTAAATCCCTGTACAAGTCACACAGCCTTTCAGTTTATCCATTGATAAGCATCAAAGTTTACTTACTTTTTGATATTATAGATGCCTAGATTATGTACTGCCCTCTCCTGCTCTCTGGACATAGAAGGTCCTCCTGGATGGAGGAGAAAGGGTTTTCTGGTCTTCATATCTCTCTTTAGACTGGGAAGTTTGGTGGACTATTTCTGTTTAGACATTTGCAGTCCCCTTGGATGAGAGAGAAAGCTGCACAAGTGTGAAATGCTCTTACTTGCGTGAAAGCATGAAGCTTTACTTTAAAGCACTTTCTTTTTCCCCAGTTCTTAGCCTCAGGCCAAGCCTACTGAAGTCTGTGGATAGGCTGCCAGAGCCATCTCTATCTGTAAATCACAGAGTGCTGGAATTGGCACAAAATAAACTTGGCTTATCTGGCTAGCTGAGTATTTACTGATGAATTCTTTTGTTGTATGCTGTTGTTTGAATATTGCAATCAAGTAAACCTAGAGGAAATAGCTATTTTTGTTTTACCTATTGTATGGATTGTACCATTTCCTGTGTTTTTTCAACTAAAGCACTTCATTTAAAGCAGTTATGAATACTGGTTGAAACTGTGGACTTGCCTGTGCTTAGCTAAAGGATGGATTTGACAAGCAGTGACCAGTAGCTGCTGTATCTGTTTCTTGCTGTTATCCTGAAGTGTTGGCAAAGACATGCAGGCACTGGAAAGAATTCAGCTGATTGAGTATCACACTGCTTAAGCATTTTTAAGAATTTGCTTCTATAAACTTCAGTCTGTTCTGGCTCCTGGTTTTATCTCCATCGGATATAAATCATCATGCTGTCAGCCTCTGGATAGCACTGGAATGCTGCTGCCCAATTTATTTATTTTATTAACATAGCAAAGAAATCCCACTTGGTTGTTTTTAAAGCCATGTGTCTCTTAGCAGAGTAAAATCAATCTCTCTTTTAATAAATGTGTATTTCTCCCTGATGGTGCTGGGATTTCCAGTGGCAGAGCTGTCAGAGTTTGGTCACCTCTGAAGGTCTAAGGAGGGGTACTCTGGTGCAATGCTGTCCTTTCCTACCTCTGCAGCTTCCAGTTCCATTGGTTGCTGTGGATTTATTCCTCAGTGGTAGAGAGGGGTGGTAGTTATGCTATGCAAATAACGAATTAGATGCAATGCTTTCCAAATTCATGAGTGCCTACAAATTAATATTTTGGCAAGTGTTCTGAAACCTGTGCTTCCTGTAAGTCACAGACCTGCACCCAGGGTGATGTACAGTAGTTGCTGAAGCCCCGGTCTACCAGTGAATTTATGGGAGGGGTGTCCACAGTGGCTAGTTTAGACCTGGGAAGCTGATTCCCACTGCCCATTTCCTGTGGAAGTTGTGATTTTGATTTGAGTTCAATGGAGTATTAGTCACCTAAATTCTTCTACAGATCTGGCTGTGTCATGTTAGTTTTGGAAGGCACTCTTATTTTTCCAAAGCCATTTCTTACTTCTTAAAGTGATACAAATTCTGTCACTTAAAGTCAGTACCAAGCATCCTTTTTTTCTGCGTATGCTTTTCTTAGGAGACGCTTGTTTGGGGAGAAGACACAAAACTGAAAGTAGACTTGGTCAGAGCTTGAATGTCGGTTTTGCATGGGAAATGCTGAACCTTCCAAGGTATCAAAGTTGGTGTTTTGCATTGAGATTGCTGGTGTGGCTTTCCTGCAGGTCAGGCCAGCAGTTCCCCTGCAAGCACAAGAGCTGTGATTTGTATGTGTGTGGCTCCAATGAATCCCGTCAGATGGGAAATCAGAAGGAAAAGGAGCAGAAAATAAACATGAATATTAACAAATGGAGAGCAGAGGTGAAACGCTTAGCAGTTGCTGACTTAGAGGGGTTGTTATGTATGCATGTTCAGACTGGTTTGCTCTACAAGAGTAAAGAATCTCTTGGTTTCAATTAGCATGCAGCGGTGCAAATCTTTCCTAATGGGAATTGAATTTTCATTTCAATGTAAAACTTTGCATTCAAGGTGCGTTGCTTTTTCCGTTTTCCCTACTAAGCATAAGAGTTTTACTTGTGATGCAAACTGCAGCTTTGGGAAACAAATGCTGATGACCTGCGCCTAAGCAAAGCCCTCTGGGTGATGCTCGGAGCTACATAAGTTGGCATCAGAGCAATTGCATCCTGCTCCGAGGCAGACAAATGCATTCTGCACAGCAGAGGCTTGGGGAGGTGATGCAGAGAGCAAGGAGCTAGATGAGAGTTCCCTAATTCCTAATTCCTAGTTTCGTAGTTCCTAGTTCCCTCGTCAGTAAAATAAACCATACATGTCTGACATAGAAACACCTCTAATTACTAGAATTCTTCATACACAAGTTGTGTTGAAAAGTCAATTAAATTTAAGATACCAACTTCTTGATGCAGAAAATGCTGTTATCACAGAACTGGTTTCCATTGGCAGGGTTTACCGTAGCTAAGTAGCCTTATTGCACAGGAGAGCCTGACTGTATGCATTATGTTGCTCATCTTGGTATAAAGCTTTTGTTCCTCAGCCTGATGTTCCACCGTCAAATCTTTGAATAAGGCCAGGTAGCAGATATTCCTGGAAGATACTCAAAACATACTGAAACCAGGGAGGTTGTCAGGGGCAGCCAGCATGGCTTCACCAATGGCAAGTTGTGCCTGACTAAACTAGTGGCCTTGTAAGATGGGGTGACTGCATCAGTGGACAAGGGAAGAGCCATGTGTGTCATCTACCTGGATCTCTATAAGGTCATTGATATGACTCCCCACAATATTCTTACCTCTGAATTGGAGAGATACGGGTTTGATGGGTGAGCTGTTAGATGGATAAGGAATTGGCCGGATGGACACATGCAAAAGGTTATAGTTGATGGCTGAATGTCTAAGTGGAAACCAGTAAAAAGTGGTGTCCTTCAAGGATCTGTACTGTATTGGGGACCAATACTATTTACTCTGAGCAACTTGATCTAGTGAAAGATGTATCCCATGGCAGGGAGTTGGACTAGGTGATCTTTAAAGAGTGAAAATTCTCACTTTAGGTAGCTGCAGGTCTAGGTGTCAGCTGCATTTCCCTGTGGTACTCGCAATGCCTGACGCCTCAAAGGGAACCCATGGCTTTTCTCTCAATACAGCCATGCACATGCAAAGTAAGACTGTGTGTAGCAATTTCTACGACATGGTTTCTTAAGTGCAAACGTCATATGTTTAAGAAAGCCAAACTGCAAAGAAAAATAGAAAATAATAATAACATTTATTTTAAAAAAGGGAAAGAAACAGTTCAGACATACAGGGATGGGGTGCCTATATAGCCAGCCATGTCAGAAATCAATTCACTTGGAGCTTTAAGTATTAGTCATAGTCACTTTGTAAGTCTGTATTTTAAATTACAGCTTACTGATCCTGTGTGTTTCCCTGCTACTTCTAAATTAACAACATAGTGTAGCATGGTTTTGTGTGTACATCTGTGAGCCCTCTGTGTGATGCTGATTACATTTGGCTAAAGGGAACTATATGAATTGGCCTTTCTCAAGGAGGTCTTTGCCAAGGCTGAGGCATACTTGTTCTTTCCTACTGACACCTCTGCTTTGGGGTGGAGTTTGTTTTACTTGTGCCACGCATTGCTGCTCCAAACATAAAATATTCAGAGTCACTCAGTCTTGTGAAAAGTACAATTAAGTGCTGTTGAAGGCTCACAACTAAAGAGTAGGCTCAGTGCTCTAAAATAAAAGGTTTTTTTGCAGCATGGCATGCATGATAGTCTTATCTGGGCTGCTTCTTCTGTGGTGTTGAATGTCTACAGTGTAGGTGTTTCTGAGGCCATCTTCCAGGCTTCCTTTGCAGGTCATGGATGTTTCCAGTGCACGACTCATCTTACTTATTTTAGATGTCTACTCTATAGTGAGATGAATCATTCCATTAAAGAGTCTGTCTGTCTCGTCTCTCCTGTCAAATAACTTAGCTCCCTAGCCCACTGTGGGAGCTTGCTCCTTGGTTCTCCACACTGCAGGAATGTTTCTGCATTCCCAGCTCTGCCTGGAGTCGACCAGCTAATTGCTTCTGAAACTAAATGTGGGTATTCACGAGGGATCCTTCACTGCTGGAGCTGCTCTGTGTCGTCAGTAAGAGGAGCAGTGTGCCAGGTTTGGCCGCCTCCACCCGCTGGAGCTCTCCCACTCATCTTGGCAGGCTTTGCACTGGTTGCGTGTCCCTCGTGAGGCGTGCTGGCACATCCCATAAAGCCAGTACTCGGGTGGGCTGCAGCATGCTACTTTCACTGTTTAAGCTTCTTTTGAATTGGGGTGGGGGGAAACAACAACAAAACTACTACAAAATAATATGCTTAATGTCACAGGTGCTCCAGAGGCAGTCTTAAATACAATGATGTCCAAGCGCCATATCATACCTAGGGACAATCCACTCTATTCAGGGGTGCACTCCAGTAAATACACATTTGCCTTGTAGATGTCTGAAATCTTGCTATTTGAATCCCACCCACGGCATTTTAAACTGATATAAAAGCCCTGTGAAATTTCACCCACGAGCAAGCTCTGTTCTGCTGTGCCCTTCCACAAGAGGTGAGTGTGGTGATACACAGAGTAAAGCCAAAACAGTTGGAGGTGAGAATGTTTATGTAGTTTGTTTCTATGTCTAGCACATGTTTATGATTATTGGAGCTTATTGCACCGAGTGCTTTCCACTCACCTTTGGTCCTGCCTCAAATGTGAAAAATTATTGTTGCGTGGTTTTATCAGAGGATTTTCTGGTTTTCCCTTGATTAAGACATCTGTGTATGTAATGACAAGTGTTTTGTTTCTTCTTTGGAAGCAGCAGACTGCTTGGCAGTTCAGTAGGATTCCTAAATTATAAGCATGGCTAATATGTTTCTTTAATAAACTGCTAAAAAATGAAGGAGGTTTAAAGGAGAGAAAAAACAGTTACTGAGTTAAAAAAGATGGAACTATGTAAAACTTCTGTAAGTTTTAATAATATAAGTAATTACAAGTAAAAACAAGTAAATATTCCCTTTCAGAGTTAAGCGGAAGGGAAGAGAGGGGTTCGGCTGTTTGGATTAGTGTGCTGAAACTAGGATTGATCTGGAAAGAATGTCATTATTCATGTGTTCAAGTTTATGCTAGAAAAGACAGAAATTTTGCAGATCTACAATTTTACACCTGGTGGTTTGTGAGCCTTGTACACATGTTGCTCTAAACTTTATATTATTATTTTAGATTTTTAGGATGAAGAATGTATCCTAGTTCATTAAGGGATTATCAGATGACTATCATAGATGGGCGATGAGAGAAAAAATCTAGACAGAAGTGGTTTCCAGAGAAAAGTCACTGCAATTACTGTCAGGTTGGTCTGAAGGAAACATAAGTCCTTATCCTGAAGTGTGCAGTACCTGGGAAAAAAATCAGACCTTCAAATGCATCGTAGTTTTTCTAAAACAGCAATGACATTGCCTTAAGGTTTTCTTTGCTCTGTGGTTATCTCATGTGATGAAAATTTAGACATCATGCTGGGTAGCAATTTCTGGATATCAGTTACCCTTCTGGGGTGGTTGAAGTCAGTATCTGACCAGTGCCTGTGATAAAGGCTTGCTGAAGATTGATTTTTCTTACAATTTCAGGTAACATGTCCGTAAGCAAAACAACGTATATAGAGGGATACTTCAAGATGTTCAGTATGATGCTTTGTATGTGGTGTTGTAACTTTCTAGGTACTGTCATCTCTTTATATTTTGGTATTAGGATATACTGGTGTTTGGGAAACAGTCATGCTGCCGCGTTGGATGAGCCCTTACCCTAGGGAGACAGCACACTGATGGCAATAGCCAGAGATGAAGAATGTCTGCACCAGTTTTCTGGGTCCTCCTGAGTGACCTTGGGGAGATCTGTCTGAATTTCATATCCAAAGATGTATAATATGAACTGTAATACTGCCTTTGCTCCTCTTCTGTACTTGCTGTAGAAGCCCCCTATAAAAGCAGCTGCTCCTCAACCTGTTTTGTGCAACAGCCACAGGGACATGCTCTTAGCTATTTACGCTAGAGGTTTCTGTGATACAAGTAAGAAAATCCAGATTATGATGCTGTAGTTATGTTTGCTTTGAGTAAATAAAACTGCAAAGTCTAGAGGGGAAAAACTTCTCAGAATAATGAACATGTGTTTATCAGGAATAAACCTGATTTTTGCAAAGCAGTTGGGTCAGGGACACCAGGTACATTTTAGCTGTAGAGTTATTTGAGAAGGCTTATATGGAAACGCTATGGAACAGGCTGAGAGTTACTTGAAAAGCTATAAACAAAGGCTACTGGTGTACATAAGGAATGGCTCCTTCAGGAGGATATTCTGTGAGTCCTAAAGATACCCATACTGCATCATTGACACCAGTGAGTTAACCTGCTGGGAAGGTGTACCTGGTCCAAGAGATGTACTGTATTTTCACCCCTGTTCAGTGTCTGTGCATCTTATTGTCAAACACTTATTGAAACACCCCATGGGGTGTTTAGTAGGTGTTAGGAGCAGACCTCTCTAATGTATTCATTAGTGAATGAAAATAAGCTGCTGCTTAATAAGGAGCCAGGGGCCAAGTGTAAAGTTTGAGAAGCTATTCAAAAGCATTGCTGTCAAACAGGAGCATGGCTCTGATCTCTGTCAGAAAAGCAGCGTCCATGTAGTGCTCCTAAATTTAAAGAACTGTATAAAAGGTCAATCTCTTTCCAGTTTTTTGTGGGGTTTTTTTGGTTGGTTTTTTGTTTGTTTGGTTGGGTTTGGTTGTTTTGGGTTTGTTTTTTTTGCTTGTTTTTTTTTTTAAGTGAACTGCATTATTATGTCACTGGAGTTTTAATCTTCATTTTCCTGTGCTTGTTGATACAGTTTGGAGTCAGTGGAAAGGCAGCTTGGTTTGTCATGCTTAAAATTTTAAGAACCTGAGAGTAAGCTGCAGTAGCGCTTGGTTATTGCACTCTGCTGAAAAAGAACCTCATTCACATGCTTAATTATAGGGATTTTTTCTTTTTCTTCCCCATCAGCTCTGTGCAGAATATGTTTGCTGAATGGTGCCACAATGGCCACCCTGCCGTTCCCCTACTTAATGAGCTACTTCTCACACAAATAGATTTCAGAATAACTGGGCACAGATGTTTAGGTGTCTGTTTTGGTGGGGTTTTTTCCCCCAGAAAATGATTGTCAGTCTTCATTTTCATTTCAGCTTTCAAGCCTGTTGAAACGGCAGCATTCCTGTCATTGCAAACGTGATTCGGCCGTGTGAACTGTGATTCATTCTGAAAGATTACATGCATTTCCCTCCCCAGTGTGCACATGTCCTCCTGCTGCTAGCTGTTTGCAGCCTGCTATCTGCAATCAGTGGGTCAGGAGTACATGCTGCTGCAGAGCTTTCTTGCTAGCTTGTGCTGTGCCACAGTATAGAAGCCCAGTTTCCTGCAGGCCGCAAGTTTCAGGGTAGGAAATGCTACTTTCATATGCTTCTGGGGAAAAAAAATGTCTTTCAGCATCTCTGTACAATAAAATAAAACAAACACCAAAACACACACACAAAACCAAAAAAAACAACCCCAAAACCACAACAAAAACCAAAACAAACAAAACCAAGTTCCAAACAAACACAAAGAGCAAACCTTAAAGAAACAATAAACCTCATACAACCCTCCTGGTTCACATTTACTCCAGACTGTTTACTTAGGCTGCAAAAATATCAGTTCATGATACCGGCTCAAGGCAAGCTCATCTGTTCTGGTGATCCTCTTTAAACATCTTTCTTTTCTAGTTTTGCCTACTCTTTCTTTCCTGCCTTCCTCTCTGGCGTCAGAGGATCCCCACTGTCACCACTCCTTTTCTTCTGGTGCTGCAGACCAGTCCTGTCTGGGGGCTCAGCACCCTGCCTCTCTGATCTGCCTCCATCCTCTGTGATTAATTGCTATTTCCTGTATGTTTCCAGGGCTTCTTTTGAAATAAGGTCCTGTGAGAATCCAAATGGTGTCTCTGTTTGGTATGTTACTGAATGTCAGCATGAACCCATGTGGTAAAAACCTGATCCTCTTTGTTGTGGAGGCTCAGTTAATTGGGGATGATTAAAGGGAAGCTTGATAGTACCTGCCCAGACATGGAAGTGAGTTATGGCACCTGAAGAAGAAAAGCCATGAGGAATCAATCTTAATTTAGTACAACTTAACACCGTGCTTGTATTTTTATCTACTTGAGGGCAAGAGATAACGTGTCTAAGCTTCCTAGTGTGACAAAAGCAGGCACAATTTGGAGAAGGTGGCACAGATGAGAGCACAGAGCCCTGTTGCTCTGCAAGCACGTGTCTGAAAGACCTCTTCTGTCCCACTCTGTCTCTGTGGGAAGAGTTGCTGGAAAACCTGTCAGGGTCCCCACAGTTCAGAGCTGAGGGGGCTCGCAGGGGGTGCAGAAAGCATCCACCAAAGCTGCTTCCTACTGGCTATGAAAATAAGGAGTGTTAGGGCTACGGGCAGCCACATTGACCTTTTTTTCTGTAAAACAAAGAATTTTGGTGTATCTTGTCAGGCAAGTGTCTGGGAGTAAGAGGAGTTTTGTCAAAGACTGCAAGAAGCTGGCTTTTCTATCAAATCTAGATTTTAAAAATCAGATTGTTTGCAGAGGTTTCTCTGGTGACTCATGTTTGCAATCCAAATTCTTGTTTCAGTGGACATTCAAGCAGAGATATGCAATAGATATAAAATTATTTTGCTGTTTTGCTTGAGGATTTAGTTATTCAAATCTTGGTTTTCTTAATGTGTTTCTACAATCCAGGGCTTACTTGGGTGTCCTAGAATAACTGTGGCACATGTAGGCTGGATGAAGAGCCCTTTCTTTCTAATTGCCTACATCTGCTTTCAAAACCGATCATGATATATAGTTAGATGCTCTTTCACCGTAGTTCAAACCCTACTTTATTCTGAAATACTCTGATGTGTAGGCAAGCCCCTAGGAAACTCTTTTTGTTTGAAATTAAATCTCCTCAATTTATTTGCCCTTGCATTTTATCCTTGTACTGAGAAATGAATCCTATTCCTATAAGGTGTTTTTTTACTTTGCTTTGCAGACTGTAAAATGGCACATAGACCTACAACCATGGGCAAGTCCAACTCCTTCCCTCGACAATGAGGCCTTGAGGTTCCTGAAGTACATTAGCACTTCTCAGGTAGGTTTTTAATTTTGGTCTCCATCTGGAAAACAGTTTGTCTGGCATGGGCTGTTCCCGCTCAGGTAAGGAATTAACCGCACACCAGACTGGTTTTGAAAATGCTTTATTTCTGTAGTGTAGAATGCTAACCTAGCACTGACATTCAATGTGAATGTAAAGGTCAAAACAGGCTAGAAATAATGCATTATTTCCTTGCTTTCCAGATGGGTTTGTGTCTTGACAGGTAGAGGTGAAATTCCAGACCTGGTTCTTCTCTCTCAGACATAGAAAAGTAGAGAGCACTCTGTAATGGGAGAACTGTGTATTCAGCCACTCCACTTCTCAATAAAATAACCAGGCTTATTCTAGCTAAAAAGGATTCATTTGGGGTTCTCAGTAAAATGAGGTTTCCAGTAAAATGAGAAGAAGGCATCAGTCCCTAACTTGGACAGGTTGTCCCAGTAGAATCCTGATATTTTAAGGACAAAAATGATGACCTGGAAAATGAGTGGGTTTATGTGCTTTTTCAGTGGTGACATTTCCAAATCCAGACTGTGTTGACAGGTACTTCCAAGGTTCAGCATATATGGAAATTGGGCCATCATGTCTTAATGGAGGCATCACTTCTGTACAATAGCATTTATGCATGCATTTTGGGTAATAAAAAATGGAAAAGGTGCTGAATGCCGATAATTCTGACAGGGTGTCTGCTTTTGGTACCCAGGCCTATCAGCCATTGACCTGTGAATACAGATATAGCTGCACCATTGCTCACCCTGGAGAACAGAAAAAAGCCTCAGGTATTCATGTCACTGATATGTCACTCACATCTGAAATTCTTTGTTAATGCAATGCTTTCAAGGCTGAGATGAGATTCATGTGAAACACATCTAAAAATATGCTGCTCTGCTGATGGTGTGGTAACTTGAGGGAAGCAGTGTGTTCACTTATCTTCCAGTTTCTTTCCAGTGGGTACTTCTGGCTAAATGCTCAAGAAAATGACATCTCTGCCCTCACTCATGCCAGCACTGAGAGGGCAGGAGGCAACATGATGCATGTGGAGACAGCAAGAGATGTGTGTAGAGCTCCTTGTTCTGTTGTACAGAAGTTTATTCTGTGGCAGACATGTTAAGCTCAAAAGGCCTTTCTTGGTGACTTAATAAACTGTGGCAGATGCTGCTAAACTCCTCTGGTTGGGTCAAAGCCTACAAGGGCATCACTTAGTAGAGAGTTTATTGCTTCTGACACACTAACCAAGAAGTTTTGTTCTCAGAGTAACTGACCATGGAGGGGGATGCCCAAACATAAGTGAAAACAAAAAAAAAAAGAGAGAAATCCTCATTCCTGACCTGGAAGATTTTATAGATTAATAACTGACAGGATAATGCAATGATTGGTTAGAACACTTCTGGAAATGGGATCATCTTATGTAGATGAGCATGGGATCTCATTTTCCTTGTTTGCTGAGCAAGTGTTTACTAATTACTGTGCCTGAGTTCAGCTGCCTGTCATTAGTGTAGAATGTCTCAAACTGCTGGAGGAGGAAGATGCCATGTCAGTAGGGTTGAGGTGTATCCAGAAAAAGCTTCTTCAATGCTGGTATCTAATGATCAGAAGAGCCATGTTATTTGTGTGATTGTAGTGAGTAAAAGCCCAGAACAGGATGTGAGCTCACAGCCTCAGGGCCTGTAAATCATGCAACAGGCTGATGATGATGCTGAAGGCAGGGTTCTGTGATTTTTATTTTATTTTTAATTTTTGGTAGCAAGAGCTACTAGGTAACAAGAGCTGTTAAAAATTGTTCCAAATTCTGAGTGTTGTAATTGCTCATAATGCCATGAGTCGATTAAGTTGCAGCATTGTAGAATCTTAGTTCTCTGTAGAGAGCGCATTATTCTTCCTGGGTCTTAAAATTAGTGCTTGTTATTGTAATGCCATTTATTCCTTGATTGTTATGCTACTGAAGGGAAATGGGTAATGGGGTGCAATGCAAATCGTTGCTTAAAACTTAGTGAATCCTGAGAGCAGCATGAAGAGATGCTATATTAGCTTTTATGAATTTTCCACGGGAATTATGAGCTGAGCAGGAGCAGGGAGGCGGTGATGCAGCGTGCAGCTTTTTGGGTGTAATTCTCCAGGTAATGATCTTTCACAGCTTAAGATTGCTAAAGAATAAGAGTTTTATTTACTTATAATAAGGCACATGGTGTGCCTGCCACAGCAAAGGCTGCCTTCCAGTTTTGACTCCATCTTCGTGTAAAATGTTCCATTTCTGTGGTTCTAGGTGGGGTTAGACATGTGCTTTTTAGTTTGGCTAAAACCAGGAGCTGAGCGTGGGCAGGCTGCTGTAGAGGAGGGAAGGAGCAAGCTTCAAACAGCCAGTTCAGGACTGATGTGTAACCTGGTTTTGTCTCTACTAGTGGTCTTTACACCATTTTTATTGTTGGCTTTCTGGCAGTCCCAGCTCCCATCCCTGCAGCCAAGGTTGGTACTAGGCCCAAAGAACAGTTTTTTGTCATGATGGCTCAGCTGGGTTCCTGCAGCTCTTCTCAGTCTCTGCTTTCCTATCTGCATGTTCTCAGCCTGTGCCCTGCAACTCCTAAATTTGATAGCCAGGCTGCACATTGTTTGAAAAGCCCTTTGAAAGCCAACTGTAAGCAGGTGCTGATGCAGTGCAGCCCAGCCTCTCCTGGGCAGAAGCAGCCACAGCTTTGGTGCTTCTGCTTCCTGCTACCCACTTACTGCTGCTGTGGTGGCAGCTGTACGCATTGCACTGGCTTTCCGTTGCCTGATGTGCCCTGGCTCCTGAACATTGGAAAGGCTGCAGCACACCTCAGCCCCATGCCTACCTTTTCCAGACAGATATGGACAGTCAGAGCTGGTGCTGCAGGCAGGGGCTCCTTTGGGGGTGTCTCTCTACGAAAGCCATAGCTTCACTGGCTTGGTCATTGCTGTGTTTTTGCTGTTGTAGGCTGCTGCTCAGCTGCTGGCAAAGCTGACTTCACCTCTCAGTTGAGTGATTTTTGACACTTCCAGGTTTATGAAGATTCCAGCATGTTATGGTCCTTGTTTTCTTGTCTTTATGAGGACTTTGACTTACAGTGTTCTTCTCTGCAGAGGAAGATGATTTCTCTGTTTAGTTAAGCACTTGCTTAAATCCCTTTGTTGTTGGAGAGGGGATGTGTTGGGTTAAGTTCCCTTCTGGAACTGAGACCAAGGACACTCTGGATAAGATATACAGTGTACATTGCATTGACACTGCAACTTGTGATTACAGTCTTGAATCATGACATGATTTTAGCATTATTCAGGGTGCAGAATCCACTCCAAGGTTTGAAAAGAAAAATAAATAATAATTTTAATGCTGAAAGAAATTTTCTTGGGAAAATTGATTTTGGATATGGTACTAACGGTTAATTATTTGCTTTTCAGATTGCATTGCTAACTGGAGCATTATGTAAACCTTGCAGAACAGATGATCAAGGAAAAAAATCATCACATCTCCATAGTTATGTATCAGATTGACAATTAGACTTAAATAAAGCCAATTAACATTTTTCTTCTTTCCACTCTTTCCCCAGAAGGCAAATTAAAAACAAATTTAAAGTCCTGCCTTAAAGTCCTTTGATTTTGACAGATTTCATGTGAGCACATGAGCCTGAACAGCCTGAGAGGGTACTCTGAAACTGCAAAGAAGCCCTGGTCTATATGTCTTGATGAGAGGTTTAGCCTCATTCATCGAATCAGAAGCAAGCGATGCCGTCTCTATTCTCTTGGGTAAGTGCTCTCTTTAAAGACAGCAAATTGTTTCATGACACCTAGCTTCAAAAAGCCCTATAAATGCAACACAGGCTGCAACAAGGTTGCCTTTTAAAATACAGATCTGTTGATGTGCTCCTATACAATCTCTTTTTAGGAAACAGCCTGTCTTCATCAGGGTCTTTGTTTTCCTTTGCTTTTCTAATGTTGGTATGAAAACAAATTGCTGAATGGTGAATGCTAGTTCACATAGAGGAAGATGGAAATTAGTGAGATAAACTGAGAAACCTACAGCATCTTCCCTGAGCAAAGATGACTCGTGTACTTATAAATTGTCATTAACTAGCCCTGGGACAAAAGAGTATGTTTCCATATGAGAGTGTGTTTGCTAAGCCCTTCAAGGGTGGCATGTGCTGAAGTGATGGTAATAAAGGCAGTTGTGGCTTTATTTTAAAACGTTTGTAGTGTTTATGGTGTTTACAGCTCTTGAGATTGAAGTTTTCACTCTTCACAGAACAAGTGCATTCACAGGTAGTAAAATCATGAGTGTAGTCTCTTTGCCTGCTATTAAAACGCTGCTTTCTGGGAGGATGAGGGAGGTCATTGGGCCATGCTGGCCTTTTGCATTACTCATCAGTGCACAGGTGCATTAGGAGAATGATTGCTGGGCTCTGGAGCTTGTGCCACACAGATCACCACATGGCTGCTGCCTAATGAAAATGTCTTTGCTGTCTTGGGAGCCAGCGTTAGGTTAGAGGTGTATTGGAAGGCTTCATCTCCCTCCAAACAATGCAAGTTATTTCTGTGATTTTGCTGCTGTGGGTTTACAAGTGGTTGATAACAAGGATCTGTGTCTGAGTGACATTTCTCAATGATTAGCACATGGCAGTTAATGCCAGCATTTAATGTAGAGTGCACTGCAGTCAGAGGGAGTGTTTTCTGTTAATTTGGGTAGGCATATATTTGGATCAAGCTTATATTGAGCTGAAAGGACCAAAATCCTCAGAGGGTGAGAGGCTCTCAGGTTTTATTCAGCTGTATTGCTCCATGGCAGGTCAATACCATGCCCCTTAGAGACAAATCACATATACAGGGAGCAAATTCCTCTCAACTATTGTTGCTTCTTATTTTCTGAATATTCTTTGCAATCTATTTCAAATTATACTTACCTGGTTTTAATGCAAAATGCAGGTTTAATTCCACCTCCTTCTCTCCACATGCCCCCCACTCCTCTCAGTTTTTCATGTTCCTGTGAACATTAGGAGAGACCTGGCCATGCTAAGGTCCGGATTTACCTGCGTGCTGTAGTACTGGCTAACTGCCTGAGGCTCCTTCTAGTAGTCAGTAGGGAGAGGAGGGCACATTCAGGTGGAAAATCAGCTAAGCTAAATAACATTTTGAAGGTAGGTACAGCTTTCCTTTGATTGTAGAGGAGGTCTGAGATAATGTGGCTTCTGACTTTTGATGTCTTGGCAAGGTACTCAAAGTTTAGCCCTTGCCCTTCAAGTTACATGATTATTAATATTAGACCTGAGCTCCTGTATTAATGTCCCTCTTCCTTTTTGCTGTAGGCCAAGTGCGGGTTGAGAATGGTTATTTTTGTTGAATTAGCCAATTGGCACAATGCAAAGTTGACTTCATCTGTGCTAGGACATGCAAATTTGTTATGAGCTGACCAGCACAAAGGTAACTTTAATGTTTTTTAACAAACTTGGGCTAGTGCATGTATTATACAGCACCTTATAAGTTGTGCTGGTTTAGGTATGCTGCAGGGATCCTGAATGACAGATTTGCTGTACTGATGGAACAGTAGGGCTTCGCAGAGATTGAAATTGTTGTCGGAACAACAATTATCAGTAAATACCCAACCATGATGCATCACATGAAACAGCTAAAAAATAAAAGGAAAATATTTGAGGTTAAAGAGAAGCAGTCTTCAATCCTCCAGTTTACTTCTGCAGCCTTTGGAGCACAATTCTCTCCGACTCACTTCCTTTAGTTTATGACAGGCAGAAAAGTAATCTTGTTCCAAGTAAGACAAAAATCCCTTTTAAACATTTGTGTTATCTCATACGTTTCATAAAGAGCAAAGGGGAAGCAGCTGCTTCCAATGAAGAACATTCTCTGTGGAGAGGATGGATGGAGGACAAACGTGAAAGTTCAATGTGGGTGTTACTGGGAATCCTGAATTAAATCCATATATCATTAAAACTGGAACAATTCATACTGCCTAGGCATTGCCTTCTTGAATTCTGTGGAAGAGGTTACTTGTGAATGGGAGCAAGAAGTGTCTGAAACATCTGGAAATCTTTTTGAATTGTATTAGTTGCTTCGACTACTGGGTGGCAGCAATGTTTTTCCTTGGGTGACAGGATTTCCCAGTATGATACTGTCTTGGGTTCAGCAGCAGCAGTCATTTTTCTCCTTCTTAGGAGCTGGTGCAGTGCTGTGTTTTTGACTTTCAACCTGGGAACAGCACTGATAACGCCGATGTTTTTGGCTGCTGCTCAGTAATGTTTACTCTGACCAAGGACTTTCTGAGCCTCATGCTCTACCAGGGAGGGGAGAGGAAGCCGGGAGGAAGCAGAGGCAGGACACCTGACCCAAACTATGCAAAGAGGTATTCCATACCACAGCACGTCATGCTCAGGATGTAAACTGGGAGTTACCCGGAAGGGCTAGATCACTGCTCGGTCAGGCTGGGTATCGGTCAGTGGGTGATGAGCGGTTGTATTCTCTTCCCTTGTTATTTCCCTTATCATTATTATTATTGGTGGTAGCAGCAGTGGTTTGTGTTATACCTTAGTTACTGGGCTGCTCTTATCCCACCCCGTGGGAGTTACATTCTTCCCATTTTCCTCCCCAGCCCTTCGGAAGTGGGGGGAGGAAAGGAGGGAGTGAGAGAGAGGCTGTGGTTCCAAGTTAGGGCTGGGCTTAAACCACGACAGATACATAATTGCAATATGCATTAGTGAGCTCTAGCTATTAGTGCTAAATCTGCTTAGATTAAGCTAAATCTGTTACAAACACCACAGGCAGGCGCTCAAGCTGGGATAATATAAATAGGATTTCACAAATTTACCAGTTAAGCTTTAGAGTCTTGCTGCAGTACTGTATAAACTTCCTTTCAGGTGGATCTTAAAGTGTAGGGGCTTTAGGATCCAGGAAGGAGATGCTTCTTTTTTCCCCGAGCTGCAGAGCTTGGTTATCTTCCTTTGAGAATGAAGAGGAGGAGAAACAACACAGAAAGGGAAAGATGCACCTTAACACGCATGTTTTTACAGCTCTGTCCTGTGGTCTCTGTGGGAGCTGGAGTACCTGTAGTTATCTGGCTGGATCGGCTGCAGGTGTTCACTAGAGCTGTGCTGGAGGAGACAAAGCAGCCTTTGTGCCACCTGCATGCTGGCTGCACTCCAGGGTGATGTAGGGCCAGTGTGATGTTCCAGTTCAGTGCAAGCTGCAGCCCAGTGTTTGTTCCAAGTGGGAGGCTCTGTGTGCTGTGACCCTCTGTGAACTCTGGGAGCAGGGGACAGCCAAGGGACACTGCTCCCTGTGGTGCTGCATTCTGTCCTGGTCAGCATCCCTGCCCTGCTGCTGGCTGGGAGCAGTGCCAGCAAGCTCTTCCTTCCCACTAGCACACAGACTAGGAGAGCCATCCCTCAGCTGCTGTTTCTGCTGCTTTGAAAGCAGCACCTCTACTCCCATTGCAGGGGACTGCATGTAACTACCGACTATAACCGAGCTTCCTTCTCCTTTACAGGAAAAATAGGTCAGTGTACTTAGCGTTTTTTTATGTTGCTGTTGCTGGAGGCAGCAGCTGCTCTCTCCTGGTGATAGGAAAGGGCCTCTTTAGTCTGCTGCGTGTGACCTCCATGCCTTTCTTTTAAAATCACAATCCCTTTTTAAGTAACACAAAACCTTTCTTAGGAGACCTCATTTATTTGCCTCTTTTCATGCTATATTATCCCTTAGCATGACCATGTGTGAGCCAGGAATTTTACAAACCAGTTCTTTTGGAGATGACCTTATTTTCTCTCCTAAATATTTGTTGTTGGTTTCATCTCTCCTCAGGCATAAATTTGAGCTGTTAGCTAGAGTGCCAGGAGATATATCAGCAACTTCTTCACTGTCATAATTTTTTTTTCCTGCTTTGCATCACTGTGAACCACTCCTTGCAGTCCACGTGAGGAGTAATCTATTTGGAGGTGGCATGAGGTTTGTCTACATCAAAAGCGTCTGGTCCTCTACATTGTACCAGCTGGTATGATTTGAAGTATGTCACAGACACATGTGTCTGCCAGTTGCTGGTAGGCTCATCACTCTAATGCTGTAACTGTCCCCAACAATTCACATGTTCATTTCTATCCAGCTTCTCATTCCTAAGGGATTACACTGGTCTTTGTCATCAGTGTCCCTTTTGTAGAAAGCCACATGCAAGTGAATATGTCAATTCACTTGGTTAACTTCTGAACTTTTTATTACTGTGTGTTGAATTTATTAAAAGGAAACTCCTCTTTTTTCCTCCTACACAGCTGTGCAGGCTGGAATCATGTGAAATAGAGTTCTTAAAAGCAAGCTGGGCTGTTTCTGCAAACCCTGTCTTCTCCTACTTTCCCAGGATGCCTGAAGGGGAAGATGGTTGAGGAGAAGACCTTCTAATAAGGCACCATTAACGCTGTGCTTAGCTGGTATCACAGCAAGTGTCATACCATATCGGAAACTTCCAAAACATATGTTCTTCCAAACTTTGTTTCATGAGTTTGATTCATTTTAATTTACCAGTATGTCATTTATGGAAAATGTTTAGTGCTGGCTTAATGTTGTACAATTGTGTATCATGATTTAAAATGTATTGTGTGTTACAGGTTGATGCAAATAGACAGATTTTTAGACTCACACCATTGCTTAGGATAATTGTGGTGTAGTGCAGCAGGTACTCTGACAGTACAGCTAAGAGTAGTGCCATGTAATGGTTTGTGTATGATAGATGAATGCCGTGCTGTTAGTACATGATGGATATTCACAATCAGTACAACTGGTTGAAGTGCTGATTTAAAACTCTTGGGTTTCTTCCCAGTGCTACATGTGTGCATAATTTAGCATAATTTAGGTTAAGTTTAAGGTTTCGTGCGTGATTTGAACCATGTTTGGAAGAAGCTTGGAGGAGTAGAAATGAGGAGTACATCCTATTTTGCGCAGTAGCAGAGGCCTGTGGTCGAGACGTGGTTGTAATGGTAAATGCCAGAATTTTTTAGTTCTAGTGTACCCTTTGTGAGCCAGCTGGCTGTAGGAAGTGGGAATATGGCACAGCCTTGTAAAGTACATCTTCTCCTTCCAGAGACGGGGACTGAGACAACACCGCTGTATGATGAGGCTATTAATTTTTCTTCTTCTGTGGGGTCTTTGCCAAATTAGCAGCAATTTTCTCTGAAGTTGTGTAAGAACTCTGCTACTGTTGTGATGGGGTCATTTTTAGATTTGCCTTTTCTATCTGTGTCTTCCTGTGCCCAGAGAAAGAGGCATGTGGTTCTTGTGTCAGTATTGTATAAATTTTAAATGTGTTTGTTCTTCTGCTTATGGCTTGGTCATTGGAAGTCTGTGCAGTGGAGACTAAGGAAAAAGTTGTAAACTTATCAAGAAAAAGCAGATTGAAAATAGAGAAATATATATAGAAAAAATATGAATAGATGAATAATGACAGCACAAAGGGTCTATCTTGCAAATGATGTCAGCTTCTGAATTACGAAGAAGCTGTTGGGAAGGTTATCAGCCTGGCTAAAAGTGGATTAGTTCTTGCCTTGAAAGGAGCTGTTCATTCTAATTGTATGCAGTATATAGCTTGAATTTTCTGGTGAGGTTAGTTCAGCCCATTCACTTCAGTAGTTTTACTCTATAAATTACAAATGTCATTAAAAGTTTCTTAAAGTCAGTTATGAACGTGACATTGGGGGAAAAAAAAACACATGTTCCTTTAACTTTCCTTTATCTAACTGCTTATTCCAAATCTTCGGTAGCTGTTACTGTTGACCATTAGCTTTATTTCTGGTTACCTCATCAGAATTAGGGATAGATTATGTTCAGTACTGTGGATCTATCCAAAGAAGGAGCACAACAGATCTTCCACTTTGATTCAGAAACAAATATGCTGGATTTTACTGTGAATCTTCAGAATGACCTAGTTCTTTTTGCAGCATTAATAGTTACATCTTTGTGCTTTTGTAGGCTAGGCAACGATGGCAACCAGTTTGAGACAAGCATGGCCAACAGTGGATGTGAGGTGCATCGCTTTGACCCCAGCATCAAGTCAGCACACATTCAGGAGGGTCGGCACCTCTGGTATCATCGCCTGTCCATTGACTGGAGGGATCCCAATCCAGCCATTGCTGCTCATAAACTTCACAGCAACACGAAGAAGCTGGGCACAGTATTGAATGAATTTGGACATCAGAGGGTAAGTACTCGGGGGTCAGGTTTCTGACTGCAGGATTAGCTGTTGGGAAAGCTACAGAACTTCTTTCTTGCTGTCTCAGGAGTATGAGCACTTTCCAAGGTTATCTCCTGACAGCAGATCTTTCTTCAGCATTACTTGTAATACGTTTCTTGGAGAGATGCCTTTTCTGTCTTGTGTTTTCTGTCTGCTGATGACAGCTACCTTGATTTTTAAAACACTAGCCATATGCTAAATACTTCCCTCCTCCTCCCTTCCTTTTCCCTTCAACTAGCTGGTGACATTCAGTGCTAGTATTTTGAGTCCTGTGGAACTTCTGGTCCTTGCCCGAGTATGAGCACTATCTATTCATGCAGCCAAGTTTATAAAGAGTGAAAAGAAATATTTGCAACAGTGATTAGAAGAGAAGAGGTAATGGATGGGTTGTTTACATTCTCAAGGTCACTGGTCCTAATTACAGTCATCAACGACAAAAACATCCTGCTTTGAAATTGGCAGCAATCTGTGGGTTATGGGGTTTTTTGTTGGTTTTTTTTTTTTTTTTTTTTTTTTTAACATTTTCCAGTTTGTTTTTAGGGAACTGTAAGGACATTAGAAATCTTCAAGTCTCAAATAACTGTTGCCAGAATACATTTGAGGAAGTTCCTTAGGCTGCTTTTAAGAGAGTTTTTCCTTCAGAGGCTATGCAAGTATGAATTCAAATGCTAATATACTTATTTGCCTGAAGCTAGTTCTGCTTCTCTTTATTTTTTTTCAAGAAATAGATAGCCTGAGCTAAGGAGAAGCTTTTTTGTAAGATTTACAAAGCAAGCAGAGCAGTGTTTGTTTGGTTTGTTATTGCAAACTGCAAGATGTCCTTTTCAGTTCACTTCTTGCTTTTCTTTAGTATTTTCTTTTGGTTCAGCTCTACTGATTGGACCATTTTGAAGATAAGAGCAGAAAAAAGCTTTTTTTCTACTTGTTAGTCATACTGTAACTATACTAGGCTGTGCATTAGTGAAACATCTGGAAAGACAGGGAGATGGCTTTTCTTTGACATGTGCCTGACATTGAGTGTTTTGATTTTAGAAGAATTAGTCACACTGCAAATGATTCATGACCTGATCCAGAAAAAGCTTGAGCCTTGTGATATACCAGACCTACTGGGAACAGTCAGTTCCCAAGTTATCATGGTAATGCAGAGTGATTGTAAGACCTTCAGTGAATGAGAAGGATGTAGCTATGAATTCTCAGTATATACCTTTCTGGGCGAAAGTTATCTGACATGAAAGCAGCTGGCTCACACTAGCCAAGGAACATAATACGCATTCCACATGCAGTCAGGCTTTGCTCTAGCTGCATACACATAGCATAGGCTTTGGTTAAGTATGCTGGCACATTATGAACACTGTATATAACCTCCTGCTCTGTTAGCATTCAGGTAGCACCCATGTGCAAATTATGACATTAGTGAAGTCAGAAGCTGACTTTCTCTCAGTGAGCATAAAGCTGTTATATACTCTACAATCTTCTGTTACTTGTGAAATACCTGAGTGGGCTGACCCTCCTCACATTGTTCTGTTTAGTTTTTCTTTCATTTGGAAGGCAGCCTGAGAAGTTGTATGTCATGTAAAGACACCAATAAACTCCGGTTTGTTAAGAGAGCATTGAAGTAAATACTGTGACATTCAGGTTTTCATTCTTCCGGTGAATGTGAGTGGAATGTTCCCTTGACTGAATAAATAAGTTAATTCAAAACAGTTTCACAGAATATTTTCCAGAGCACTTTTTTTTTTTATTATTAGAAAATTAAAACATGCTCTTCGTCCCGTTCTTTTTAATTTTAATAATCCTTCTGCCTACCCTCAAAGTCACTCTGTTACCACTTCAAGGCAGGAATTCAGGCAGCTGCATTTGAAGTTAATGCTTCGTTTTCTTGCTTTTATTCTTTGTGATTTGGTACTTGATTCAAGACCCTCCAAGTGATTGAGACTATTTCTACTGATGCCAGAGACTTTGGATTGAGCTCATGAAGAGAGGGCGGACAAGGCCTCTTCAAATTCTTGCCATTGTAGCCTTGAAAAGAAAACATGCAGTTTGGGGGTTTTTTGTGCAAGGGAATGGAGCAACTTGAACGGGCTTGTTTATACTTTGACCGGGATGAGAGCACACCTGCTATTCTGCAGTCAGTACTGGGACCTCATCCACAGAAAGGGAAACCCATCTTGATTCTATGGCAGGAAATACAAACAGGGTTTTGGTGTTACAGTGGATTTGAGGAAAGATTAAAAGAATTGGATCTTTCTAATTGTCTGTGTGGCATAACAATCCTCAATTCTCTGGGGAGTGTAAATAGCCTGTAGGTAGAGGACTTATCTATACTATATTAGGATAAGACTGACAAAAGAAACATGTAGTCAGAGTATTTGAGGGAGCTGTTAGAGTGTGAAATCTTTTAATCCTTGGAATAATCTCCAAAGGATGTCATGAGAGTCCTATTTCCTAGTACACAAATCTCAACTGAGAATTTACTGGTGTATCTTCTAAGAAGAGCAGAATTTTATTTGCCACAGGAAAGGATAAAGCTGTAAAAATTGATCCTTCTCATCTTCCCCGGGGAATTACAGACCAGTCAGTCTCACCTCTGTGCCTGGCACAATCTTGGAGCAGGTTCTTCTGGAAGGCATGCTAAGGCACACAAAAAACAACAAGGTGCTTGGTGACAGCCAGCATGGTTTCACTAAGGGGAAATCCTGCCTGACCAATTTGGTGGCCT
>WYDI02039588.1:0-46508 GCA_009867235.2 Psittacus erithacus
ACTGGAAGGCTGCTATGAGGTCTCCATGCAGCCTTCTCTTCTCCAGGCTGAACAGCCCCAGCTTTCTCAGCCTATCTCATACGGGAGGTGCCCCAGTCCCCTGATCATCCTCGTGGCCCTCCTCTGGACCTGTTCCAACAGCTCCATGTCCTTTTTATGTTGAGGACACCAGAATTGTACAAAATACTCCAAGTGAGATCTCACGAGAGCAGAGGAGAATGCCCTATCCCTGGTGGTGTTCAAGGCCGGGCTGGACGGAGTCTTGGGTGACATGGTTTAATGTGTGGTGTCCCTGCCCATAGCACAGGGGTTGGAACAAGATGATCTTAAGGTCCTTTCCAATCCTAACTCTTCTGATTCTACATAACTGCTCCTTGGATATTTTAGTATAATGTGCTCTTGTCTTACCTAGTCACTGAACAACTGGCTTATTCAATAAGGCAACCATACAAGAGGTTTAGCAAACACATACTTAGATCTTAAATCATTCCATCATACAGCAATTTCATATTGTTCTATTGTTTCCCATCACACTGTGCATTTGGGCCTTTCAGAATGAAAACATCACCATCACACAAATCTATCAGAAACATTACTAATGTAAAAGCAATGGAAGGCTACAGAAAGATATATATTCTGCCACAATTCCTGCAAAAAAACCTCAAGAGCAAAGCTCCTTCTAACTGTAACATACTTGATACACCAAAACTGAAAGCATATATCACCATCCATAAGGACCCACTTCCTATGAAGTCACAGAAAACAGATGCAGCCATGAAAGAATTTCACTAAAGGCCATTAAGCAGCAGGTTTGTTATAAAGGCTTTCCAAGCTTCTAAAAAGGCTTATATTAGACTGACAGTGTTTGACTAGCATGAAAACTATGAGCACTGTCTCACTTCAGCAAGTACAAGCTAACAAGATGATTCACACTAGAATTAAGCGCACTGCAAGCAACAAAGTTTCTTCATAAGCTGTAATCAGAAAGCCTGCAAATACAAAATTTTCTTTGTTGAATCTATTTCAGTATTTGACAGCAAAATCTGACAGAGCATCTTCATTCGAACTATAAAAAACCAAACAAATGGATGCATAATGCCGTGTGTGATCAGAATTCAAGAGGGAGAAGCAGAGTAAGACTATTTCATAAAAAAAAGAATGGACAATATTTGTTAAAGAAGATCTCATTCAGTTTCCTCTTTAACATTACTGACAGGTTTCAAAATACAATATTACTGACACCAGCAGAGAGCACTACAGGCCAACAAGCCAGACAACCACCATGCTGGTCACCTGGCTGGTCCCACATGAAAGAACTTCGGCCTGTTCAAAGTAGTTAATTTTTACCTGCAGGAACATAAATAATTTCAGCCAATTTGTTCTCTCTCAACAAGTCAGCAGAGATCAAACAGTCTATACTTATTTTCCCAGGGCATTTTAGCTGTACCTTTGAAGAAATCCAACACAGTCCGAGATACCAGGTAAGGTACAAGTAAGATGCCACCATTCATACTGGCACCCAAGGAATGCGTTACTAATATAAGTCAACACTCAAAGACAAGTCTGAAAACAACATAGATTTTTTGCATAACAGCTGTTCTAGAATTTTCCTCATAGGTGGATTTTTCAGCTGTCAAGGCCAGGTATTCTTTTCTTGAGGGCTCTGAACAAATTAAGATCATTTTCTCATGCTTCCTATACATAAATAATATGTTCCCCTAATTAAGTGTTCTGATAACATGTGAAGAATAAAGTTCCTGTTTACAACCTCAGTCTGGAATCATCAAACACCAAAAGGATCAAGAACTTTTTTTTTTATGTAGGAAGTCTTTAAAGATAGTGCGCTAGCACAGCTAGATAAAATAAGACCTTGCAGAAGACTGAGCACGGATGAAGCATGCACAGGATGTATAGTTTATAACTAAAAAAAAAAAAAGAAAAAAGAAAAAAGACAAAGCTGGAAAAGCAGTTACAACTCAGTGGTTCTTGAAGTATAATTACATGTAAAGACAATAAAGAACAGAAGTGCAGAAACGTAGAGTATCTAAAGGTCAACCACAGAATTTCTTGCTTCCACTTAAATGCCAAAAAACGTGTCAAGCGAAATGACACGACACATACCTAGCGGACAGATAAAAGAGAAACACAAAGCATTGAGAAAGATGTTACTTTACTTCAAGACTGAAGTTCAAACTCCTGTTCTGCTTCTGACATACTCAGCAGCTCTCATAACACAGAGGGCACTGAAGTGTATAGTTCTTGACACAGCTTTCCTTACTGATACACAGAAACCTACACTTACCACACACTTGCTCATACTGTAAGATGTGCAAACCCAAGAATACACAAACATCTGCACTATTCTAACTGAAAGTTAAAGTTATGTTTCTAACGCTGATGGCCAGTACCAGAAATACTGGATGCTTTGCCCAATTTTGATCTAGGCACATTCACAAAGACTGCTCTTCTGTCTGCTATATCAGTACTTGAGAAAACTATGAAACAACTGACTAAACGTTTGAGAAAATGATGACTTCTAAGTTCAGACACAGTTCCAGTTTTGGAATGCCAAAAGATTTCAGTTTAGCAGTGGGACCTGCCCCCACACCAAGTACCTTTATTCTGACTGCGCTGAAAGGAGTGGAGGATGTAGGCCAACCGGATTTTTCCTTCCCCCACACAGGGCCCACCCTAATCAGCCTTGGTAAAAACCTCGCTATCGGCCGTACTACCTCACCTGGTAGCTTTCATCTCACTTTCATCTTCGCGGGAACGAGCAGCTACACCGGTCAGAGGAGCCAGAAGGCAAGACCTCAAAATAAAACCCCAGGAAACAACCCGAAAGGAGCGGCAGGCCCCAGGGGCGGGAGGGGAGCGGTCAGACGACGCCCAGCCAGGCCCGCCAGTTCGTCTCAGCTCTCATTAGAACCCATCCCCGCAGGCGGGTCGAAGGGGCAGCACGCCCCGGAGGGACAAGGCCTGCGTTGCCGCCTCACAGCTGCCTCTCCACACTCACCCTTGTCGAGGGGCCGCGTGAGCTCGGCGCCCACGTCCTCCTCGGCCCCGTCACCGACAGGCTTCAACGGCACGGGCACAAAGAGAGAGGTGTCGGGAGCCCGGGAGCTGCCGTCCCCGCCGGCTGCGGAGGAAAAGGAGGACGCGGCGGCGGCGGCAGGTCGCAGCCGGGCGGCAGCAGCCCCGCCATGGCGGAGCACGAGTCCCGCGCGCGCCGGGAGCCGCAGCAGCGGCCACGCGCACCGCCTCATCGGCAGCGAAGGGCAGCGGTGGCGGCGCAGTGCTCTCGTGTCATCGAACTGCGACCAACGTAGCGCCCGCCGCGACGTAGCGCATGCGCAGTACGGCCCTAACAGTGGCGTGTGCACAATGGGAACAGGCAGAGGTGCTACGAGGCCTCTGCCGTCTGGGGCGGGCGTTGAAGAGGATGCTGAAGCAACACGCGCCGCGGCTGCAAAGGGCAGAGCTAACCAACAAAGACGACCCAGATGTTAGTGAGAATACAGCTGTTTTAATAATTCAAATAGCAGCTCAGTATGTTTCCCGGTTGTTACAGATGGTTGCACAATCTGAGGCTGGTTAAATACAATCAAGTTTTCAAAATCTCTTGGAATCATTTCCAGATTACAACATGCAAGTGACCATGAAAATATTTGGCTTTTTACTTTATTCTTTAAATTTCTGAACAGGCACTTACACGAGGGAGTTGAATTTGCTCTCAAAGACACCCACATTAGAAGTATACCAGCATAAAGTACAGCGTCCTTGTCTGCTTTATCAAAGTGCCACAGTAATAAAACAGTTCTTATAGAAATGTAATTCGATTATTTACTTACTCATAAAGTAAGGTTACCAATGACACTTGCACCAGAGTTGAGAAGCCTTGGTTTAAAGACCAAGTGAACTACAAGCACAAGTAGCCTTCCACACAGCAGGCTTCGTTTCATGCCCAAGTCATGTGTCTGATAACAGACTGCATGCTCAGTTATGAATAGATGAAAACTATTTTTAAGCTATTTCTTCACTAAATGCATATGAGATGATTAAGAGGAACAATCTGCTGTGCCAGACAAGCTTCTAACAGTCTTAAGGCTTGCCTGGCTTCAAAATACCTTTCCAGAAGACTACAAAGGAGCTTGGTGTGCCCTTATAACAGGTCCAGATGGACTAGGAGGAAGATGTCCTTTGAGGACATTTCAACTGTCCTGTCAGGACAGTGAGGAGACAGACTCTGAAAACAGTGGAAGCATAAAGCCAGGAGGAATCACAGTTTCACCTATTTGCAAAATAATCTGTTACCAGCACTTATTTCATCAATAAGAGATAATTACCTTCAAATACTTCAACCGCTCACCACTTGAAGGTGAAATCACAACATCTCTACAATCGCTGGTTACCAGGCAATGAGCACCCGAAAGTCAGGAGTGACTCACATGAAAGGCTTCGAGAAGTATGGCAGAGAGAGAATTGGGGGAAAGAGGACAAAGATGCTTCCTAACATTCTTCGCTACTGACAGATTCAAAGCTTCTCAGAAACCTTGGTAAGGTGTCTGAAGACTCCACAGTCATAGTGCATATACATACAGTTTCAGTTAAACCCTGTCTAACACAGTAATAAGAAGTCTTAGGACCAGTAAGTGTCTTAGGACACAATCTCACTGTAAACCTCCATTTTTAGTGTGATTTAGTCAATTGCATCTTACTGTAGTTTCAAAACAAAACAAATGGAAATAAGCAACATTGGAAGGAAACATGCAATAAACAACATAAGGGAAGGGAAATGCTTTACTCTACATTGTATAGGTGATCAGCAAAAATCAAATATACCAGCCTACCATGCATGGAGATAATCAGATTTAAGATTATGCATATCCAAGTGCATATAACATTATCAAATAAAAGTAAATGTGCAGTATAAAATATAGCTTAAGAAAGTTCCAGTGTTTGAGAAAGCATTTTATTTTAAATGTATATACATACTTGAATGTTTAACTGAAGAACACTTTAGTAGTATGGTAAATGCAGCACTGCAAGATGAAGGAAGAGATCTGTAATGGGAATTCTGGCCTTCTTTTCCCGCAGGCTGCTGCCACCTTTAACCTGCTGATGCATCACCAAGTTTTTCACCTTATACAAGTTCACATTTCGGGTTCCTCAGCAGATGTTTGTGATTCTGGAGATTCAAATCGCTGGTGAAAGTTTGTTCGTTGTTTCCTCAGCTTCTCGGGAGCTTTTCTCCATAAAATTATTTCCTATTTGAGGAAGCAAACACTTTTGAAACCACCAATTACCATTAAGTCAGCAGCATCAAATATTTTAAATTCCTGATCAACAAAGACTTTTTGGGGAAAAATAAAACAAAACAAAACACAAAACCCAAAATGCCACAGACCACAAAAATTGCATCCCCATTAGTTACAGACAGTGCAGTACATATGGAAAGTAACAGAAAGATGACACAAGTAAATTTACATATTTTGTTACTGCCTGAACACTTATCTTTGTTAATCTTGAGTAGTCACCTCTTTCTTCCTGAACAAACCTACTCTCAATTTTGAAAGGATTATAGTTTTTCTTCCTCTTTTTCCCAAAATCCAAAGCCCATAATGGCCAATATATGCTTGGTACAGTTACGTTCTGTTCAACATGTTTAATTACACTGCCTTGACTACTCTTTAACAGGAAGATTCTAACCTAATCCACATAGCTTCATTCCAGTGCTATTCCTTTCATGACCTCAACTTTTGTTATGTTTTCAAGTCAGATGTCTTATCCCCCACTATAACTATGCAATTTTGAACCTGGGATAATGCTGGGAGGAGAAATCTACCTGCAGTAGTTTAAGCAAGCAAGCAAACAAATGCAACTTGAGCTTATTTTACTCACAAAGTGTTTTCCCTGGATATTCACAATGCAAGGTTGTTCTATGGCACTGAACACCTTATACTTGCTAAATGAGTATCAGTCATTCCCCTTGACTACTTTTTGCAAGCTAACATTTTCTGTACAGCTTCCAGTACACTCACCAGCAGGAATGGTTATGCCATACATGAAGCACAGGTGGCTTTTGACATACTGAGCATTCAAAGCAGCATGTACAACAACACAGATAATTCTGCAACAAGATTCCTCAGACCATACCTGCTGTTTGAAGTACCGTCTGTCTTCTTCATCCACAAGCACTAGATTTAAGAAGTACCTCACTGAAAATTTTTTGTTCACATCCCTCATTGTTGGAGTCGGGTCATAGCCTGCTAAGAACAGTCTTATAGGAATCGATTCACCTTATTAAAAAAGGCAAAAAAAAAAAAAACCAAAAAAAAACACCCTTCAATTAGTTTCTTAAAATTGGATGTCACTCATACAGTTTCAGAAGGCATGCAAAATAAAGGCAGTTTCCCTAGCATTGTCTGTGCCCCTTCCTTGACTAAAGAATAAAAAAAGGAAACCCACCAAAGAACAACACAAACGTAACACAGTGCATAGGCAAGTGTGAAATCAAAAGTGGTAACACTTTCTCAGCAGAAGCGCAGTAGCCAGACAAGACAACAGGATCAGTATCTTGAACTCTTTAGAGCTGGTCGACACCATGGAATCAGGTTTAAACCAAAGTGATAAAAAAATTAATCCTAGATTTTCCAGTGGTAAATAAGGGTAAGAATTACTAGGATCCCAAGTGAAATACCCTCAGTTAATAAAAAATGTTTACTTTGAAAAGGAAAATCCACTATCATTTCAGCAACCTAAGAAGTGTGGTTTCTCCAAGAAAAACCTATACAAGTAATCTCTTCCCCTCCAGATTTTTTAAATACAGTTTTAACTCAAAATGCTCACTTTAAAACCAGCACAGTTACATACCTTTAACCGGTGCACCATCCATTATTTCATACTTTGCAATGGTTTCAGTCTCTGTTGTGGTACTGGGTCCTGGTGAAACAAGTTTTCACTGTGAGAACACATGCTTCAGTTTTAAACATTTACAAAGCTTTATCGCAGCAATTTCTACTCTGCAGCATTTAATTTACACAACACTACATTTTTTGACTTGGTCTTGCATGCAAGTTACACATAGCTAAGAAAAGCAAAACCCTCTCCCAGGCAAAGCATCTATTTCTTACTCTCTCTTCCTCACACTAAAAAAAAAGGCAGTATTTCGCACTTCAAAAGAACTCTGCGTATGCAGGCATTAAATAAAGGACAAGCACATGGGGTAAGACTTGTGAAACCACTCTGCTTGGTGACCAGTGCTAGCAACCGATACTGCTAAGCCATGATCAGACTAGGAATCTGAAGGGTTATCACCTAGCACAAGAGCCACCTTTCCCCAGAGACAAGGATGAAGAAACCAGAGCACCTTATTTAGCCACAAAAGCCAACAAAGTAGAGCTTTCTGCCATTCCTCTATCGCTATGGAAGCTTTCCCATTCTCCACACAAACAGCTCACTGGGGCCCTAACCACTGAGGAATAAAGTCATAAGCCATAGCCTCTTGCTGCCTTCCTAGTTCCAGGGTGTACAAGCCTGATCTGCAGTATTCAAGCTGTTGCTGCTTCAAAGCATCTTGATATTTCCATCATATCAGTCTTAGACCAACTGAAAACGGCACATTTCTAGACCATGACAGCTTCATGCTAATCTTTACCAAGCCCGCTTTATAAGCTAATATCTGCAGAGGCAAGGAGTTTTCAAGATTCATTTCATACCTTCTCCCTTGTTAATTATCTATCAAGACTGATAAAGCTGCTGCATATTTATGCCCAAGTTCCATTTACAATGGTTCATATTTGTGAAGCTAGCCCAACAGTCACTATCCCAGGACAATGCTACAGACTAAGCTGACTACTAAGTACAATTATCAAAGCACGAAATGCAAATGGTAGTCAAACAGCAGTGAGAAAGAAGCACATGGAGCATTAGTTTAGCCAAAGCTGCAACTATTTTCTCCAGGTCTGCATAATGCCCAACAGACATACAAGTTGCCATCTCTTTTAGACTTTGTTTCTCTTACCAATTCCAGTAATCTCCTTTTTGATCAGCTGCAACTCCATGTGCTGAATTTTTATTCTCACTAAGAGGAAATAAATTTTTCCAACAATCACATCCTTTAAATGATACCTTTAAAAGAACAGAATTGGGGTCTTAATTAAAGAATAAACACATTTTTTACACCTTCCTGAATACAAGTTATACAGGCAGTTGCCTTATCTGCTTGCTAACTACTTAGAGCATACTTCCCCACCAAGCAATGCATCTCAGCCAGACCAGTGCAATTAGCACCTTTCCATCATTGCCATCTTAGTAAAGGAAGTACTGTAATTATACTGAAAAAGTATAAATGCAGAAATCAAGTCTTAAATACTTGTTAGTGACTTTCCTATTAGCACTGGAGGCAGAACAGACAAGTATTTCTTAAAGATCACTGTGTAATTAGTACCCAGTAATCAAACAGCTCAACAGAATAATTGAATATGTTGCTTTACATTTTAAGTCTCCAGATGCCACAATCGTTCATCAAATGTTATGCACTCCACGCTTTTATCCCCAAGATATTTATTTCAATGTATTTTGTTCTACGTGACACTTACTTTGACTTATTGTATTCAAACTCTATATGAAGACAGTCTTCAATGCCTACTTCCATTTTAATGGAGTTGTTCACATCTGGGTACGTAGCAAGCTGGTGAACAATCAGATCGTATTCTTTCACCAAGTCTGACAGCCGTCTCACTATTGTCACTTTCAGAAAATACCTAGGAAGAAAGCCACCAAGTTGGCCATAATTATTCAGAATTGCATAAGCAAAAGCCCTTTGAAGTACAGGTTGCCTTTGAAAAACAAGAGTACACTCTTAAGACTAAGCAGAGAAGAGTAATAAACCAAAATATAAGACAAAACACTTCTAAGTAGAAACACAGGGATGATCTTCACTTGATTGAACTGAAAGAATTTTATCTACACGAACAACACTGAGCAATTCCAAAAAAACAGAAATGGCTATTTTACAACAACCTTAACTCCAATCAAGGCACACTAATTACTGGCTGTTACATGTCTGATTTGAAATCCAAAAGGAGGAAGAGGGGGAGAGGGCAGCATCATTGCTAAATTACAAATTTTCTGCAGGGAAGGAGAGGAGAGAAGGCTTAACAGTCACAAACCTCAGTCTGACATTGGCACCAATGTAGGATTCATATGGCTTTTCAACCTGCATAAATTCAAAGTCATAGCTTCTGCTTTGGGTCAGCTCTCCAGGTAAGGCCAGCTCTTTCACTAAGTTTACAAATTCATGGGTATTGCTTTTGTCATTGAAGAGTTCTACAGTTGAGGAAGTTAAAGGAAAACATGTTACAGTGTTTATTTTTAGCAAACAAAACTGTCTCTGTTTTGGCAGGAGCAGGTAGGAGAGGACAACAGAATCAATTAATTTAAGTTACATATATGTGACCAAATGTTGTATGCAATTTTTCTAAGTTATCTTCAGTTTCAGCAGCCTACAGTAAGCATTGCTAAAGAACTAACTGCAGCAAACAGAACACATACTTTAAGCTTCACACACATGGCATTTTTTCAAATGACAGTTTAGCTAGCTTTAATAAGTACCTCTTGTAATTCTCTGTAATTAACGTTGCTTGATTTTGGCTTCAGCATTTATTGCTGAAGGCACAAAAACTAAGCAACATCAAGACTGGCTCATACAGGACAGGCCAGTAATCCCAGCTGGTCTCCCACAGATTAACACCACCTATCAAATTTATTACTACTAGACTACAATCGAATGGCTTATTACGACCACTGGTCTAAGACAGCCGCTTGGAAACAAGTTCTTAATATGTAAGCGTAGATACAGCAGTTTCACAGCAACAGCACCTTCTGTCTCCAGACCAGTGTCATTATAATTCATCCTAGATCTATGTCATGCAATTCTCAACAAGATAAAAACTTAGAAAGTTAGAAAAAAATGACATTAGTCTCAAGTGGTTCTTAAACTTTTAACCAGTCTGACAGACAAAATGCTCACTATCCCAGTTCTCTCTGACATGTACATATCTTCCCTCTAAATGACTGAGTAACACAAATCAGTACATCACTTGTATTAAAATAAGGAGTATATAATCTTCCTTTGGCACTTTATCAACTAATCTGACAAAGTTGCAATGTTAGAGCCAAACGGCTGACAGCGCGAAGTTCCATAAACCGCACACACCTAATGTCCCTTTTATAACTTAAACTCACCAATTTGTCCTACAAATTCAATTCTAATTCCTTGGTGCTCTAGTCTCTTCCCATGCTTAAGGGAAACGTTCACCTAGCAAGGAAAAAAACAAAACAAACCACCAGTTACATTTTTTTCCAACACTTTAATATGTGATCCCAGTAAGAAGACAAACATCACTACATTCCTATGAAAACTGAGACCTCAACAGCACTACCTGATCTTGAAGGCAACCAAATCAAACATCTGGTTATGAAATTAAACATTATGAAGGCACCATTAAAGCAGTTAAGAAAAATCTAATCATCCACAAATCTGAATTTATAATGAAGCTTGAAACCCTTCAGTCCCAAAATTAATAATCCCAGCTAGACCTTAAGCAGAATTCTCATTGTGACCCTTTTGGAATCTTTGAAGGCAGAAAGCTTCAAGCCATCTTCTGACAGTCATATCTGGAAGACCAAAAAAGAACTGCCATAAGATGCATTCCTTTCAAGTCAAGTGAACCTAAGTCCCTTCCTCAGCAGCCAGCCACACAGTGGTGTTAGAGAAGTCAATGAAAAATAGCAGATAACGAAACCTACTATCAAGACCTTCATTTGTGAATTTGATTCTCAAAACCACACCTAACCTCACAAGAAAAAATTCCATACTATTACTTTCTATGGAAACATAAATATTAAGCATACATAATGTTTTCTTACAAGGTAGTGATGACTAGAGAAATTCCTGTACCTTAAAACCCAGTATAATGTTGATATCAGAGTAGGCAGTAAACTACTTGAATAACTTATCTTTGTGGTAAAAAGGAGGAAAGAGATAGAAGGAAGTTGTCCAATAAATTACTAGTCTTCCAGACCTCCTCATTCCACTGTGCTTCTGTTAGCCAGAAGGCAAACATCTTTCATCATCAGGCACCTCTCAGGCATTACCAATAAAAGTGAGAAGTGCTGAGGCCAACGAACAGAAAAAAGCTAGTTTTCTCAGTTTCCTGAGTTTTGAGGCCCGTCTTGTGAGAGTTTCACACTCCTGACAGGATCTTTCTAGAAAACTAAGATCTTAGCATGGAAAGATATCTTAAGAGCAAAAAGATGCCCAGTGACAACAGGTCAGTCAAGATCAAAGCAGTTATTTGGAAGTCAATCTCAGTACCCAATATCTGGATCAAGTTTTTTTGAGGAAAAGTAAATCATAACAGAATCATTCAGAGAGCAAGAATGGCTCCAGTAAAACCAGAGTGATGGCAAGGAGTCACTGTCCCTCTTCACACACACACACACCCCCAACAAGAAAAAGTCTTGTTGATGCAGCAGCCAGCTCAACTTCATGTATTAGTGGTCTTAGTATTACTGGTCTTATGCAATTTCATAAACCACTCCAAGGCATGAAACACAAGGTTTAGCTTCAGGGTATGCAAAGCAAGTTGGCTTTGCCTGCCAAAAACTAATGTTACATGGTTGGGTCGTGGATTTTGGAGTTCAAGGGGAAGCAGAAGCAGGAGGATCCAGTCTGGAATAGTTTTGTTGTCAGAAGCAATGATAGGATTGCCCATGGTTGCACAAAAAGCCTATTCACAAATGCAAGATGACCTGAAACAAAAAAACTAGTAAAAGGTTCCGTTTTACCAGTTGCCTGAATGACTACAGGTAAAAAAACCCAAACAAACGCATACATAGGAAAATAGTGTTTCCTGTCTGAATAACAACACAAGGTGAAATTGCAGCTCTTGCTTATACCAGTTTTTCATTTACTTTCTTATATGCATTCATACGCCAGAGTCAGTACAGTATTAATATTCACTTTAAAAGAGATTTACCTTTCCCGTAACAGATTCTCCATCATAGAAGAGGAAATGCTTTTCTACTTTACCATCTTCTGTTTTGATTTCTGCTGTTTTTCGTGTTTCAGCATCATTGAGAATAACATCAATCTCACCAACAGAACTGAACAAGACTCCAAGAAAACTCTGGAATAACAAAGAATTAGAAAAATTACTACACAGTGGACACGCCATTTAAAATGTGGTATTTACTTGCAGCTGTACATTATACACTGGGAAAAAACATTAGTGCTCCCATGAACTTAAAAAGCCATTATGTATTAAAGACCAAAGAAATAGCAATGACAAAAAGACAGTTGTTCACCTCACAAATAATTGAAATGAGGTCAGTAACAAGCAGCAACAGCTCTTACAAAATACAGCGTTTATAAAAAAAGCACACAGCGTAATTACCATTATTACTCCTACAGTGAAATACCAACAAATATTTAAAACATTACTGTTGTAAACACAGCTTCGGTTTCTGACACTGCAAAGTTTACAATCACTAGTTTCACTTAAAAAAAATAATTTTTAAACTACACTTCAAAAAAACCAAACAAACAAACCACAAAAAACCAACTTGTAGCAAATATATTCCATCTGGTTTAAGATTTGAGATATTATTAAACAAACAAACAAAAACTTACTGCTTTATACCCACTATAACTTACTGCAGAAATAGCAATAACAAGGATGATCAGAAGCAAGGCAAGTAACAGAGCAAAGCAGGGTGAAAAAAAGCAACAACACGGGATATAGTACAAGACCTAAAGCATCCCCCTGGTTGGTGAAGGGAAATAGGGATTTTTATTTGATGCCTCTTGCTATGCCTCTTAACCAATAAGGTGAGCATTAACAGGTTCAAGAGGCAGCTGTTCTTCATGCAACCTACCTTAGTTACTCTGCCATCAGATAGAGTGGATGTTACAAGCTTATCTGTAATACTGCTCCAGGCACCAATCCATTATGAGCATCAAGTGTTCGTCCTCACCTTCCAACAGCATTCCCTAGGCACAAACTTTTGACCAGCACCAAACATAAGAAACTAGGAGAGATCATCCTTTGACCTTGCACAAACATTTCTTAGAAGAAGCTGCAAAACATGTTAGTGGCTCTATGGGAAACTCAACAAGATAAGGACAAAAGTCAACATTTACTCCTAAGAATTAAACACTAATCTGCTTTGATGTACCGTAGCAGACAACACTAATTCAGAACAGTTTTGATGGAGGTTGAAGAAAGTACACTATGTTCTCAACAACAGCATCCACTTCAACTATATGAATTTGGTATATATGAAATAGTCATTCTCATTTCATCAATTTAATATCAAAAACTGAGTAAAAACACATTTCAACACATTGTGTTGAACCTGAAGTTTGAAATACAGCATTAGTAGCAAAAAGTCTAGAAGAACAGTTTGATCTGAATGATACTCCTTAGAACTGTGAAGACTGAGTGACTCTTTGCTTACCCCTACAAGACAAGCAAAGAGATGCTTGAGCTATAAAACAGCGATTCACACAAGATTAAACTGACTTCCCATCTGTTCAGATAGCAAGCAGCCCTAGTTAAATGAACAAAGATGTATAGAACTGTAACTGAAAACCAGTTACAGCTACTTCACATTCTCAGAGGAAGGAAGTAGGTGACCAACAAGGTGGTCAAATACAACATCAAACTGTCTTCCAAGTCTCTGCCAAGCACATATTTGCATTAACTGCTGAAACAAGAATTTTTTATTTTTTTTAAATCACTGCACACTAGAACCATTCTTGATTTTTGGCTCCTGAGGAAGGGGGAAAGAAGAAGGTTTCAGTAAGAACTGTTACAAGTTCCTATTGAACATACCCTTATCTTTTCCTTAGAAATTGTACTTATTTTTCCAGATTAGCCTTATACCCCCCCAACTAAACATGGAAGAACATTACCTTTACATAAACATCATACAAGATACTCTCACAGTACCTTCCAAATTATGAAGCTGTACCATCATTTAAAAGTCAGCCAGACCTAACATTGGTAACATAGGACTTCTCGAGTCACTATGCATGAATATTTCAACAGTACCCCTTCGAGATTAGCCATGATCTCATCTAGAGGACAACAACATATGGAATAAAGAAGTCAACAGCTGGTATCTCCTCCAGTTGCTATCCAAGATACTGCTGCAAGGAAACTATGCAAAACAAGAATATTTTAAGCAGCCATCATATGGCTTATTATGTTACAGCTTAAGAAAATGAGGAGAACTAAGGTTTTCAGAAGCTGGCCAAGTGTTAGGCTATGTTCCTGATTTCATGCAAAAGACAGACGCTGAAAATTTTGCTTAATCAGGGTCAAAAATCAATCTGCATTCAGTCCTTAAGTGTTATGCCTGTACTAAAGGACTTGAAAGACTCCCAGCAGCCGATCAACAGTGCAGAAATCGCAGCCTGAGCTTTACATACAGCCCTAAAAGGTTTTTGCATGTCCAAAAGACAGAGACACATGTTAAAGAACCCACATGCTTCTGAACCAAATCAAGCTTATTCTTTCAAATAATGTGGTTTTTTTCCAACCTATACATCCCAGCACACCAAGCACTTTGCCTAAGGCCAAGCCTGCTAAGCGCAAAGTGGCCTCTATTTCACCAGCCCTGAAGGATCACTACCAACTACTGTCATTTTAATTGCTGCCTTAAGGGACCGCTGAAAGATTTACTGATGTTTTCAGGCCTATCACATGCACTCCCTGACAGCAGCTGTGTGGGAAAAATGGAAGCCGAGTTCCACGGCTAAACCCCTCCTGCTGAAGACACGTGCGGACAGAAAAGCAGGGAAACATCCCAAGCCTTAATCCATAAATTATATTAAAAACACCTAAACCTTTGTTTTTAGCCTGCCGTTTTGCCAGATCTCCCCCAAGCCCGCTCGCACAGCGGCGGCTTGCGCGCGGAGGCCGTCGCCACCTCCACGGGGCGGCCGCACCCGGGCCCGGGCGCAGCTCGGGGCGAGGCGGACAGCGGGGAGCAGTGCGGCCGCATGACGCAGGCCGGGGAAGGGGCAGCCAGATGGGCGGCTGGGGGAAGGGTGTCACGGGGCGCTCAGCAGCTCGACCGGAGGTGAGGGAGAGAGGACCGGAGGCACCGAAGAACAACTGCGCCCGGCGGGTCGGCTCTCCTGACGCACAACTCGGAGCTACAGGTGGGGAGGGAGGGAGGGAGGGAGGAAGGGATGGAAAGAGAAAAAGAAAGAAGGAAAGAGAAAAAGAAAGAGGGAGGCACCTCCCGGCCAAACCCCGCCATCGCCTCAGGCGGCGGTAGCGCACGCGGCGGCGCTTGGACAGCAGCGTCCCGCGTAACGTGGCGGCGGCGGCCGCCCCTCCCGCACTCACCATGGTGCGTTCCCCTCCGCGGCTGACTACCCGCCCCGCGCGCCGCCAGCACCAGCCGCCCGGCCCGAGCCCCTGTCATGTGACCTTACAGCCCAGCCATGCCACGCCTCCCCCCCGCCGCACGTGACCGCCTCCCTCCGCCATTGCCGCCGCCGCCGCCCGCTCCGAGCCCGCCGAAGGGCCGGCCTATGGGCGGGACAGGGTGCGGCGGATGGTGGCGCATGCGCGGCGTGCGGGATGGCGCTGCCTAGCGGCCGGGAGGTGGCAGCGCCGGGGAGGTGTCGCTCTCAGGAACTGACGAGAGAAATCAGCGCCGTGGAATTAACCGGGCTGGGAAAGGCCTTTAAAATCATCAAGTCAAACCATTACCTCAGCACTGCCAAGTCCACCACTAAACGATGTCACCGAGGGCCACATGGTTTTTGAACACTTTCAGGGACTGTGATTCCACCACTGCCCTGCACAGCCTGTTTCAATGGCTCACCACCCTCTGTGAAGAAATTGTTCCTCATATCCAGTCTAAACCTCCCCTGACACAGCTTGAGGCCGTTACCTCTTGTCCTAGTGCTTGTAACCTGGGAGAGAGACCCACCCCCACCTCACTGCAACCTCCTTTCAGGTATTTGTAGAGATAAGGACCCCCTTGAGCTTTCTCTTCTCCAGATTGAACAACCTCCCATCCCTCAGACGCTGTCATCGTGGTCCCAAAACATTTTAACAAGATTTTGTGCTTTTCAGGTGCGAGGCAGCCAGTTGGGAGTATTTTATGTGATTTATGCAGGTGGCTCCCACCACACAAAGGTTTTTAAGTTATTACCTCTAGAGCACAATAACATCCACATGGGTCAGGCAGAGCCCCAGAACCTGTTCTCCACTGCTGGGGATGGCTGACCTACCCACAAAAGGCAAAGAGCAAGTTCAGACTGAACAAAGAAGGTTTTTTAGTGAGTGAAAGCAATGAAGATTGTAAGGCAAAGTTTTTATTGAAGTTGGCTTAAAACCGCTTCATGGCCATCGCATTGGGTCAGGCACTGAGGAAGCGGTGCAGGAGGCACAAGAAGGCCGCTGTCTCCTACAGGAGCAAATCCTCCTCTGTTAGCTTTTGCTTCAGCTCACTGCCTTGTGGGCCCGCTAGGAAGACAGGCAGCTTCACCTCAGAGAAGCTGTTGCCATCACCGAGCCCTGACCCAGAGGCTGGCTCTGCTTCCACCATGGGGTCGGACCCAGATCCGGACTCCTCGTCTGAGAGAGGGAATATGTCACCCAGCTCCTGGTATCGCTTCATCCTGAAATGCAGAGTGGCAGCAAGTTTATTCCAAGTTAATTGTTTTGTTTATTATCTCTTAAACGTGTACACAGAAGCCTCACATTCCCATTGGTGAGCCAACCTGTGATAGGACTGTTGAGACAGGAATACTGGACATTTTTGGATGCTAGAGTTAACAACAAACATTTGACAAATGTACTTACAGGGATAGGTCTGCCGTGGGAGGAAGGATCCTGTTGACTCCCCCAGTGGGCATGTAAAACCAGGGTCCCTTCTCTTCAATGCAGTTAGCGGACCAGGCATCAGGTCGGCACCTCACTCTCTTGTACCTTGCCTTCTGCACTGGAGCACCTGATTGAATCAGCTGTGTGTTATTCACCAAGACCAGGATGTTATTCAGCAGGACTATTAACTTTATGAGTACCTAATAAAGCTTAAAGGAGTGGAAGAAAGCAATTTGTGAGGCCCTCATTGCTCAACCACCAAAAAGTTAATTAACCCTGAAGACATTTGAATCTGACAATTTGAATCAGACAATTAACCCTGCATCTCATGGCAGGCTTGGGGTTTTTTTTAAATGGCTACTGACATCTTAAGTGACATCTTTGCTCTCAGAAATATCAGGTACTTCTCACACATGGCCATGGGAAGTCCACAGGAACTAGGAACTAAAACCTCATGGGAAACCCCTGCCTCATGCCATCATGACAGCAGGGCTTATTCGCAGTTGGGGCATGGCATGGCGTATCCATAGGGGACCTGCGGGCTTAGCCACCTGCAGTTCTCCCCAAAGCTGGTGGAGATATCTCAGAATCCCCTGGGGGCAAGCCACCCCAGCGGTGAGCTAGCTCTTGCACCCTCCTTTTCTGTTTCTGTCCAGCACAGGTGACAGACAACTCTGCTTTGGCTTTGAGTGACTCTGCTCAGCTCCCTTAAATTGAATGGGATGAGGTTTGATAGGGAGGTTGGAAATTCAAGGGGTGCCAAGAGCCTACTTGAGAGATGGTTCAGGTGTCTCCTAGATATGACTCAATTATGTAAACCTATGGTTGCAGCTCTGGTGCTCCCCAGGTACCTCACTGGGGCTGTCACTAAAAAGTGGTCTTAAAAAAATACCAAAAGGAGAAAATAATGATTGCATAGTAAAGACAGTGGCATTTCATCCTTGCTCTCTGTCTTGCGTAATTAATTTGTTCTGAAGCCTCCTGACACATTCTCCTCATGTTGGCACTTCAAACTATTTTTTTCTCCGTTTCTTGGGAATATCTTTCTGTAATTACAGTTTTCTATTGCCCTATATATTACTGAAATGTACTAGATGACTTTCAGCTACCTCCTACACTCTTCTGTAAGAGAAGAATGATCTCATGGGTATCATTTCCTGCTTTTACAGCGCATAACTTTTTAATACTTATTTTCTTCTCATATTATTAAGAAGGTTTTTAATAACAACAATGGCAACAAAATAAACAACTACAGCTGAATAATTTGCAAATAAACAACATACAAAAACCAGGACATAATCCCTCAATCTCTGAGTGGTAGATACTAATTAAAGCCTATCACTATCACAGCCTTGGTCTGAGGATAAATAATACTGTACATGCTTGGAAAGCACTTCTCTCTCACAAGAAATAAATCCACAGGATGCATATCATCATGAATCAACATTTCCTTTTAGTTGTATTAGTGATGTGTGTTGCAATATTGTACTGAATAAACGTTTAATTTCCTCATACTTAGAACCAGTTTCCTGTCATCACAAGAAAGTAGACCATAGTAGTTATGACATGAGAACTGTTACATATTTTGTCTGTAACTACATAACTGAATAACAATAGTAACTGAACCACTATGTTGTTTCAAAAACAAAAAAAAAAAAAACAACAAACCAACAACAAATTAAAATATACGGATTGAAAATGTACACACATACAGCAATGTATTTTATAAAGTCTTTTTCTTATAGGGAAAGGGGCACAGAAATGTGCCATTTGCAAAAAGCACCTTTTCTTACTATTCCCCCTCCAGAAAATGAAATGTTAGCAGAACAGGTTTTCCGAGTAGAAAGAAGAAGGTCAGTTTGAAAAATTCAGAGACTCCCTACTTGGCCTACACTGCATAGCCCAGAAAGAGGATTACAGAGAGAACAACTGCCCTGTTTTACCTTGTGCTGTGTATCCCACAAAGAGGATTAAACAAATAGCCAGGAAAATCCTCCCATTGCATCTGATGAGGAGCTGCATTTTGGCTGGCATCCCTCCAGTCGCCACCAGCCTTCACCACGGCTTCACACTTCAGAAGTATAATGGGGCGAGGAGATCAACTTCTTTTAGAAAAGGTTTCCAAAACCTCAAACCCAACCCAAAACCTGCGTCACCACTTCCTGATTGACGGGAGTGAGACAAGTACAGAAAAGCCCACAGCACTCTGGCCTCCTGGCCCTCATCATGTACGGAAAAAATCCCCACTGCCTTCATCTCCAGTTTTGCCCAAGAGGAAAAGCAAACCTGGCACCAACCAAGCCAATGGAAGGTGTGCACTGCTGGCAGCTTGTGGTCTAGGTGTGCATCCCGCCTGTTGCTCGGAGAGCTCCAGGACTTTTGCTGTTTCCTCTGGAGAGAAAAAGCAGCAGCACTTCATCTCACCCCAGCTTTCAGTAAACTGCATTTTTGCATTGGCACTGGCAGTTATTTTCCTTGCTTCAAGCCCATGTCAGTCCACCCGGAAGGTTAGGAACCAGCTGCTTGCAGTTGGTGCAAGTTTCACTAACTGGAAAACAATCTTCTTTCCAGAAAAGTAAACTATTTCTGGAATCTCATGGCAGGTTTGGGTTTTTTTAAAAGCAGAATCTTAGCTATTCACAGCAGAAGTGAAATATGTATCCATTTAGAGAATAAATGCTGGTAGAAATACATTGGCTCCTTTCTGAAAGGACACAGCAGATTTGCTCAACCAGATCATTCCTGTGTGGTGCAAGCACCCCAGGAAGCATGGCAAACTGTTTGGATAACATGTGGCTCCATAAGGGGCCTATCTGGAAAGCTGTGAAAGCCCTTATAGAGATAGATACATGGAAACTGCCTTTCAGCTAGCTCATACCTTTTGCTTGTCTTTTAGTCGCAATTAAACCAGACTTCTGTGCACTTCAGAATAAACTACAAACAACAAGGTGATTTAAGTGGTGGGTGTTTTTCTTAGTCATACCATTAACTGCTGGATTAACTTGTGCACCAACACGTGGGCCTAACGTGCTGCTGGCACCTTCAGTGATGCTGCAGCTGATAGTGTAAGTTGTCTGTGGTACATCTATTTTTACACTGTGGAAAGTCCATGGAGGCCCCCAGTGGGGATCTGAGATGAGTAGTGAATTTCCCCAGGGCACAGCACTCTACCAAAACCCCACGAGAGGTGGAGGAGACCCCTCCAGTGGCTGTGCTCCTCAGGTTGAGATTTACTACCAGATTCAGGGATCAAGCTGCATGAGATTTATTATAAACTTCTGCACATGGGGTATTTTCTGGCCCAGGTAAAATAGAGGACTCAAAGCAAGCAAGGTCAGGACTCACATGCTGCAGTTATTCCTAGCAGCCAAATTTTTACTTTGCATTTTTAGCATCAACTCGTTTTTCTTTCTTTTTCTTTTTTTTTAAGGCAGTGCTCAGCATAAATAGGAAGGCAGTAAACGTGTGGGGAGGCAATCAGCCTCCACCTGCTGAAGGCTGCTGAAACCGTCCCTGCAATAACACCTGTCATTTTCTGCTGGTCACAGGCACATGCCAACCACTTCCACACCTCTCCAGCATGTGCAAACACTTTCTCATGTGGGAAAGCATCCCTCCACCAGCTATTTCTGCCCTTCCCACCTTCCCTGAGCTTTTTTCAACCCAGCACTGGAAGCTTCATGGGATGTGGCCAGAGCAGCACCCACCAATGGACATGTTTGTTGGGGGCCACAGATCCTGCAGGAGTGGGGGGAGCTGCTGGGGGTAGGTGAGAGCTGCAAAAGCCCCATATCTGAAGGGGATCTCTCAGAGCCAAGTTATCTGTCTTGTACCATCAGCCAATGGGGGAACTTGTAGCACTGGCAGTTTTGCCGCACAATTATGTTATTTTCTTGTGTCAGCATCGCACCTCAGGAAATGAGATTGCTTTACAATTGGTAACCATGGGAAGACCAAAGCAAACTTTCCACTCTCCTGTCTCATGTACACCCACATAATGGAGGCCCCAAGCCTGCAGGGAGTGTCAGCCTGTGCCCATCTTCTCTTGCCTTGCTGCACTCCACTGGTGCCAGCACGCTGCTGCACTTGGCAAGCAAAGAGCTTTTCACCCTCCTGTGAACGTGAAAATGATACTGTAGACCTGGATCTGAAGCAGTCTGCAATGGGCAAATCTTAAGAGTGAAGCACGCCCTTTGTGGAGTGCCATGGGGTACCTGAGGAACACTGTACGATTATTTATGTCTCTGTAAAACACTCAGGACATAAAATGCAAGTAAGCAGCACAAATGAAACAATCTCACCTTGAGCTAGAGGCCACAAACTGCTATAAGTTAACACACTTTTTCTTTTTTTAAACAGAGAACAGCACACAAGCTATACTATATTGGAACACTAGCCTTGAAACATGCCATTGCATGACTTTCAGAGTTTAAGAGAAAGAGGGGGGGTTTTAATCAAATATTTTAAATCCACAGAGGAGAGGACAGTCACCATACCTAGTGTCAAATCTACCTCCTGTAAACTGCAAGAAAGATTCATAGGATAGTACCCCTCTCGCATAGATCCTGTGTATATCGACTAGAGGATTACATGCCCCAACAGAATAAGTCTATAAAAAGAAAGTAAATGAGGAGCAGGTATTTGAGAACGTGGCTCACTCCTAAAGCATTTCTTACAACGACTGCACTGAAGTGCTGCCATTATTTTCAATCGCATGCAAAGCAGATTAAGAGCTTTGCATTTTTCTAAGGCATTAATTTGGGGAGTGGAGAGCAGACAGAGGGACGAGGCAGCTTCAGCACTGTGCACTCAGCCTCTTGACCAGCCACCCAGACTCTGCCTTATGTGCCTGAAAAATCTGGGAGTAGGCCTTAAGCTATAATAAACACTTCAAAATCTGAACTGCTCTTTAGTCATAATTCTTGAGGCTGTTTAATCTCACAATTGGTTTCAGGAGTAACAACTAATTTAGTAACATCATTAAATGGGGACCACACTGCAAGAGTGCCTGATATGAGGACATCCATCTTTCTATCAAGTACAGAGAGTGCAGGGAAAAGAAAAAAATCCCAGTGGGCTCATTTCACTAATCCAAAAACACCCCAGGAGGGTGTTTCAGCCAGTTCTTTGGAGGACTCCAGCCCCTGCTCTGCTTTAGCCCAGATAAACTCTGATGAAGCAGTTTGGTCCAGAGGCGAAGTCTGACATAGCCACTCTCTCTGCTGCTTTTCATAGCCAGGCAGCACAGGTTTACTTTGCAGCCTGTATTTCCAACAAGCAGTGAGCCAGGTGATGGACTCCCATGAATGCATGGCACCCCCAGTCCTGGCACTTATCAGCAAGGCATGCAGGCAAGGTGACACCTATCCAGAAGGGGGATCCTAATAAGGAAGCTTCTCATTCATAACTGCTTGGAAATCAGGTCAACTCTAACTACTGCAGGGTCACCCTGCTCCCTGGTTCAGATTTTTCCCTGGCCCAAACAGTGGGAGCTCTGTCCTGGCTCCAGTGGGGATCTAGGCTGATGCCTGCACTCCTTAAACACTCATCCCCAGCAGAGCAGCAAGGCCAGCAGCTGGCTGGAGCAGCCAGGGATCCTGAAGCCCTGCCTGCAATGCTCAGCTCTTTATTTGCTCTGCCGGGAAGGTGGAAATATGCATTTTGTACAGGTCACTGCTCTGGGCAGCAGCCAATATAGAAAAGGCCATGTGTGTAATGAGCGGAGTTGGAAAAGGAGATAGAGAGAATGATGGCAACAGAAAAAGAAAAGGTCAGACTGAGCAAAGGAGGTGTCTGAATGGCAGCTGGGTTGAACAAGAGGGACATTTTTTTTCCCCATCTTGTCTTTTGGGATAGCAGAAGAGGTTTATTCCTTGACACTTGCTGCTGAGGTGGGACAAGATCCCTTGAACACGACATTCAGCAGGCCCAGAGGACATTGATCCATCTCAGAAAGTACCTGTCAGCTGCCCTGTTAAATGCCCCAAAAATCACCCTGACTCCCTGCAGAAGTGAGCTCCCTTCCAGGCAGGCAGCCCAAGCTTTAGGATGTTTTCTATCAGAAGCTCATGTTCAACCAACCAGCCTTTGGGGACTGAAGGCAAAACTGTATCCTCTCTTAAAATAACAAATAGGCCACACAGGGAGGGAGGTTTGGATCAGCTGCAGGGGATTTGTAAATCCAGCCCCGAGCAAAGATGAATTATTAGCCTGGATCATGTCTGAGCTCAGCACCTGGCCCCTTGTTTGCCTGTGTGCCCCAAGCATCGTGGCACATGCAGCAGAGCAGTACATGGCATCCCTCAGCTTCTCGTGCTGCCACCTCCTGAATCTGAGGGCAGTATCAGGACCTGGCCCATGAAGATAAGATTCAGATCTTGCAAGAAATCATTAACACTCATGTGCATCACATTGAAATCAGACATTCACTGCCATCTAGATCACACAGAAGAGCAACTCCTTATTTTTTCCCATGGTGATGGTCAGTAAGCACACAGGGAGAGATCTTTGCTGGAAAGCCACAGCTGCATGAAGATCGAATGTAGACACTGACTGACAGGAAGCTGCCAATGAACTTTCCCCATCAGCAATCTCCCCTCTGGTAAATACACTAATCAAGAAACAGGCCTGTCATTCAGGAGGAAAAAGGCAGTTTTCCTTCATGCTGGGAGGTGAAATGCCTTCTGCTTCCATGCACTGAAGCCTGATGCAGCAAGAGGTTTTGGCTGGCAAATTCAAGGCTACAGTTTAAAAGCAACAACTTGTAAAGATACCAGAGCTGAACTCTGGTTTCTGATTAAGGAGGCAATTTCAGGAGCTATCCTTCCTTCTTTAAAACCTCTTCCCAGAGCAGCCCCATGGTGGAAGCACCCAACCCTCGCTGGGAGCAGGACCTGCATTGCAGAGCGAGGATGAAGGGAGTCCCCTCCACGCAGCAGCTCATTGGGAAAACACCTCTAAAACCACAAGGAATTAACTATGGAGAGAAGAATGGTGGGACAAAACCTGGTGCCCTGTTCCTCCACTTCTTCTCCAGACATGTCTTTTCATTGCAAACCAGTTGGCATTGTTGCATGCGTAGCTGGTTTGAGCTCGGTTACCTGGGTGTTAGACAAGTTTTTCCATAAGGTGGTTTCTCCAGCACAGGACAGCCTCACAGCTCAGCAGCTTTTAGATGCTTTTTATCAGTCCTGGGCTCTTCCTCCATAGATCCATCCCAAGCAGCTCACCTTGCCTCCACTCCCTGCACAAGTGCAAACATATTTCTAAGGGCAAGCACCACCAGTGCCACAGAAGAACTTCACACTGTGTGTGGGGAGAAAGGGTATCAGTAAATTCAGGAAAATGAAAAGGAACAGGAAGCATGGACGCTCCTGTGGATGTCTTCCCATGAACCAGATCCACTTCTCCCATCCCATGTGTAAAGTGGAGCAGAGCTGGTGTTCAGGCCCCAGCTAATTAACCCTTTGCCTGCAGTCATAGTTTTGTGATCTTCACTGAGTAACAGGGAAAGAGGTGAAAATTTGTTTAGAGTAAAAAAAACTTCCTATCAACCAAAGGAGCTGGACACTTTTTGGATTCATCTTAACTAACCTTTCCAGCAAGAGTGCAGGGGTGAGGCCAGGACAGGCTGATGAGGGAGGTAGGACTCACAAGACTTGCAGTACCTTGTGTCTTTATGGTATAGAGAACAAAGTGTCTTTTCACAAGCTCTATGTAACACCAGCAGCTTAGTGCAATAGGAAAAATTTAAGGCAAAGCACGGGGAGAAGTTAAAAAGGATTTGAGTTATTTGTCAAAAGTTCCAGATGTGAACAGCAGGGTGACTAGCAGTGTGTAACACGCATCAGCTCTAGGTGTCCACACACAAACCATGCATAGATATTTGAGTGTTTGAAGTAAACTTTGGTGGCAGGAGATTATGTTGTTATTTATTGCCTGCAGACCACGTGCTGGCAATTGGCTCCAGCATCACATTTCTGTCTCCTTGTCTGGACTAGATGTCACTTTTAGGGCGCCACTATGATATTATTTAAAAGGTCCTGGCTTTCTGGTGGAAGGAGGCTCTGGGCCGATCGGATTGCATCCTCTCATGGGCTGCTGTGAAACTTCTCTGGTGTTTGCTGAATCCATGGGCTATCCAGAGATGGGTTCCAGAACAGCAAGAGGAATTTCATGGCCAAAACTCTGAGTAACTTGAGACCCTGCCTGGGAACCACTTGCTCTTGCTTCAGGACACCTGGGGTACAGGAAATCATCTTGTTAATTAATTTTTTATTTCTTTTCCCACACACATTTCACCCAGAGATCTCAGAGTAGCTATCTGACGCAAGCACTTGTGCTCCTCTTGCAGTGTTCAGTGACACCAGCTCACTCCATCACATGCCATCGTGATCTTTCACTCAATCACTCCTCCCATTCCTCTTAGTTTCAGCAGAAAATTGCATTAAAACCTTCAAACACTGAAATCCTTGCATCCTAGTCTGATGCTAACTAGTAAGTCTCTTTCATGGTGACCATAAGCATATAAAAAGACTTTCTTTTTTGTGTACCAATACCAAAACCTCCAGCAGTAAACATTTAAAACATTGCTAAATACACCTGAATTAATGAAGTATTTGGTGTTAAGGCACCATGTCATCAACTACTTCTCCCAAAACAAACACTCAATACCATGGACATTTTCTGTTTGAAGAGAAGTCATGTGTTTGCAAAGTGTGCTGTGTTTAGTATCCCAACAGTCCAACAGTCTCTCTGGCACATTGTCCAGATCTTCAGCTGCAAAGACACCATTGTACAATGGTTTTGGAAAAAAGGCAGCCAGGCAAATAGTGCTTATCACGAAACCACTGACTGTTTGACACCTACCCATGACAAGGAGGAGCAAAAAAAGCACCAGCCAAACTGCAAAACTAAAAAGTAGTCGCACTTTGGACAGAGTTCTGGGAAGTAGTTAAAAAGTTTTCAAGCCAAATTTGAAATCTGCAATAATCATCTATGTTAAGCTCTAAAGTGGCCAAAGATGTTGCAACTGAAGAGGAAAAGTTGACAAACACTTCTCACCACAACTTTATGCCCTTGATTTTAACGTAACAGTCTTTAGATTTCTACCTTCAAGTCCACAGCAGGGTTGACCTCGTGCGCTGCCAGTCTAGCTATGTCCTCCTTCATGGGACTAATTCTGTGCATCTTAAAATGAAAAGTTCCACAGAAACTGTGTAGATAACTCCAACTATCTCGGTCTTTTAAAACACAAGAAAAGCTCATCTTTGGACTCTCAGTGCTGAGCAAAAACCAAACGAAACTGAGATGTGCAAAACAAGATCAATCTTGACTCTTATTGTCTGATGTCTAGTTTAATCAGGCTCCTGCAGTATTTCTGGATGTGGAAGTGAAGCAGCAATCACACCCAGTGTGGGCACTGCACTGATAGATTGACACATCTCTCTTTTGCACATAGAGAAGGAAAGCATTTGCCTCACCAGGACCACACAAGCCTGTGCTGGGACAGGACCAAAACTCCCAACCAAGGAGCTTTCAGGCAGGTGAACAGAGGGAACCAACCATGGACATTTTGCTTTTGCCACATTGAGGCAGCAACTGCCACTGGCTGCTCCCCTTGCAACACAAGGGACCCACTTTCCTGCTGCAAAGGGGAAGTGAGGGCTCACTTCTGCCCACTTCCCCTGGTGTTTCAGCTGGCTTAAAGGGGAGAACAGCAAAGAACACAGCTATCACCTCCTGCTGCTGTCCTTCGGTCTGGTGCTCTCAAGGGAAAAAAAGAAAGAGCCTCCTTTGATGGGCTTCAGGGAGAGACAAAGAACAAAGCACTACTTTCTTTGTCTCCTGAAATATTTAAGTGCAGCGCAACCTTGTAATCTCCCCATTTTGTAACAGATACCATGTTTCTAGTTGGCATAAGAATTAAAAGCGTTCAAATTAATAAAAACTGTGTTTTTAATCAAACCTAATTACTTCTTGTGAGCATTATGCACTATGTGAAGAAGTACACAGATTATAGCCTCCAAGTTCAGATCTCACACGCAATGCAAATTCTGCACAAATACTGGCTTCTCATAAACCTCACTGCCTTATGCTGGGTAAAGAGAAAAAATCAGTAGAACAGAAAGGAGGTTTCAGTTGTAAGATTTTTTTGCCGTACACAAAGGAATAGAAATGCAGGTTAAACGGAGTTCACAGGAACCTAATCTTTAATTAATCTTTGAAATAAATGTCTGACCTCACACATACTTCACAGTTAAAATGCAGCATTCCTGAAGGGAGTTTTGCTGCCTAATCCAACAAGCTCCCCACCTCCTTTTTTTTTTGAAAAGGATCCCACTAAATACACAACCTTATGTAAGATCATTCTCTCAGATCATTGAACAGGAATTAGTCAAATGGTCTTCTTAAAAAGACATGCCTTAAAAGAGCCTCAACATGATCTGTTGTGCTGAGCATGTGGCACAATATATAATAAAATATGGTGGCAGTTTTGAACGTTCAGTATAGAAGATGAAGAATTGGCATCATTGGTTTCTGTAACTCTGTATGCATTTATATGAATTATATTTACATTTACTACATGGTTCTTAAGAAGAGCAGCAAAGCTGAAACTTTGAATGCAGAGGTTCTGTCTGAAGACACAACCGCAGCACCAACCATACAGCTGTGTTGAAAAAGCTTCAATATTTCTTATTTCCAGGCCTTCTTAATTATGGACCTCCTGATCCCTCACTAGGATTTTGGTGAATTCAGCGTGTTCCACTGCACAAAACTGCTGGATAAATCGCTCAGCTTTGCCTACACTGCAGATAACTTAATGCTCATGTCAGACCAGTACTTGAAGGATGTGACAGGAAAAATTACAAAATTAGTTTGTATGCTGGGATAACCCACAATCTATTTATCCCCAATTACAAGTAAACTTAATCTGAAGAGCCAATCCTTCCTCTAAAAAATTTGCTCAAAGGCCCTCAAGGGTGGAATGCTAAAATACAGAAAAAATCCTCAAACGAAACAAAACCAAAATAAAAACAAGTATCTATTGCTGCCTTCTACTTCAGTATGAAGCTTACAGTTAGCAGAAAAAAACCCAACTTTCAAACTATGAGTTCATGGTAAGAGTGCACGCTAGCTTTAATTGAAATCATAGGTAAAAATAATGTGCAATACAGCCCGCTGAGAACTGTTTCACTGAGAAACTATGGGCCACCCAACCTTCCGGCCGTGGGGAGAGCTGAATTAAAGATCAGACAGCAGAAGAGAAACTCCTGAGGGCTGACCTGACAATTATTCAGTAAAACAGAAACAAGACACACACACATATGCACACACTCTCTCCCTTATTCTATATGCATGCAGGTGGCTGGTCTAATTTTGAGTTTTGCTGTCTCTCGTTTCCAGGCCCCATTTGTTGGCTTATTTGTTTGTGGTTAGAAGTCTTCTGCAGAGAATTCTGCAAGCTAGGGATTTTTGCTACATGTTGAATATGTACATGCTTTCTTGCTTGCATACGCTTCCCCCTCACACCCTCCAAACTAACGTAATATTTTCCCCCTTGTTTTCTTTCATTTTTCAGAGGAGTCCCGTTGTTTTGACTATTTTCCTTCAATGCCCTTTATTACTATAAATATCTTCTCATGGTAAAACAGGAGCACATGGGTGGGACACTAGCGCACACCTCATCCCCATGTCACTTCATTTTCCCTCAGCGCCTCTGCCTGTGTTCTGTTAGTATGTGGTTGGACAATGCGCTCAGCCTACATTTTACCTAAAAATGTAGGTCTTGGTTCTTAATTCTTCTGTGGACACCAGAAATACAAAGACCACCTCTGTGTGCGTTTTGGGCCAGATATGCAGGCTGGCCTTCCATAAAGAGTAAATAGATCAAGACAACACTAACAGGTTGTGTAAGATCAGGAACATTACCAGCTTTAAAAGAGAAGTCAGCAAGCGATGGCACACAGGCGGACTTTGAACAGTGCCTGAGCAGCAGTGGGATCTGCAGCATGTTCAGAGAGGTCCCCATTTCAGCTCCTGCTAAGACAGCATCTGGGCTCCCTGACCATAACAAGGTGTGAAGCCATTTTTGGCATCCCAGGCCTTTAAGCTGTATTTAGCAACTGTCTGGAACACTAGAGCACAGCACCTCTAAACTGAGAACTCTGTACAATGTATTAAAAGCAGGGTATCTGCTTCCACCACAAGCAAGACAGTTTGCTGCTTTCTTGCTCTTGGTTCTGGCATTTTGATTTCTCATGTGTTTTTACCACAGATACTCACATGGAAACACTTTCATAACTATTTATTTTGGCCAAAGTTGTCATGTGTATAGTATCTTAGTAAGATACAAGGAAATAGAAATCTAAGGACTTTGAAAAAAAAAACCAACCCGTTTAGCCAAGTAGTCCATTTATTGAGCTTCTATAAACTAGATTTTGATTAACAGGGGAAAAAAGAAAACACTGAGCAACATACAAAAGAAATATTGAAAACAACAAAGTTCCCTTCTTATGGATAAAGTTTTCTGGGACAAATGTTAGAAGACATAAACCATATTCTAGTTGGAAGAACATGCCTCAGTTTTCTTAGAAAAATTTTTGCTGGAGAAACACTCTCTTAAAAGAAAGAATCTTCAGAGAGAACTACACTTAGAAACCGAACCATATGCCAAAGGAAAAAAAATGAGGGAGAAAAGGTTTATACTGACATACAGGACAAACAATACAAAGCATTAGCTGGACATTCACTTTATATTTAAAGTTTATACCATTAGTGTGGGTGAGCTACTGAACAGGAGAGACCCAAGTTTTTCACAAAGTTATACTAATGCAGGCTCTGGGTGCACTGCCAAACTGTAGACATCTTAGTTCTATCAGTACAGAAGGTGTCTGACAGCACTGGTTTATACAGATATCATTTTAAAAGTGCACATTCCCTTCAAGGCAAGTATTTATATAAATGGACACAGCTTTGCTCTTAGTCTCTCCATTTTTGTTGGAAGAAGACCCACCATCTCCTTACTGAGTTCTAGTTCAGTTTCAATGGCACGGACAGCATCTGGGTACTTCTCACAATAGTCTACCAGAAATGTGTAATATTCCAATGATGTCTGCATATTTTCCAGTTGTTTTTTGCTATCCGAAGTAATAAGTTTACCATATAGTCGTGCAATATGAAATTTAGCCACCATAGCAGGACGAAGAACATCTTCCTTGAGCACTTCAGGAAACACCTTATCCGGGTTCCTCAAAGAATCTAAGAAGAGTTCATAATATTTGATTGCAAACTGAGCCAGAGAATTAATTTTTTTAATTGTGTGGGAGTCTAGCTCCTCTAGCCTGTTACCAATAGCTACCTTTAAATCCATCATCTTGTAATAGGTGTCAGCTAGTTCAAACTGAAGCTGCCTACTGATCAACAGATAGTACTGTGGATTCAATTCTGAGCATATAGGCTCCAGCATGTCTATTCTACGCTTGTGCATTTTGCAGCGCCTCTCATAGTCTTCTTCAAAGAAAGCAAGTACCTTAAACAAAGCACTGTGATCCTGAACAATTTCAATATGGTCAGTAACATAACCATCAACCTGAAAGAACTCTTTTGCTTCCTGGACATAGTTCTGACCAACTAGGAAGATTTCTCTGGCTTCTTGAAAATCTAAAGGATATACACTGCTCACTTTCTCTTCCATGGCTAAGACAGAGTCACATATATCACTCATCCCAAAAAGGACAGCTTTTTTTCTGCCCTTCTCTTTTTCATCCTCTTCTTTTTTCCTTTGGGCTTTAAGTTCCAATTGCCTGTCTGGATCCAGTTCTCCTATATTATCCTGAAATGAGAAAGCATACCATTAAAAATGCACATGGCTTATGAAGAAAGACTTACACTGAATCATATTATTTATGAGTTACTTTTGAAACATAAACAAGACAGCAACAAGACAGAAGAGAAGACACACTGGCATATTAGACTTTCTATTCAGAAAAAAATCATGTAAATTACAATCTCTATTCTGCAAAAACCTAAGACTTAATTTAGTCTCCCTGCCCTGTGAGACAATACAGCCAAAACAATAACTGTAAAGCCAAAGGCCCTATGTCTGCAAAGCATTTCAGCACATGCCGAGTTTTAAACATTCAAATGAACGTTTAAATAAATGAAATGAATGCTTGAATGAGAACACCAGCATACAAAACTGTACCATATTAAGATGTTCTGACTAGCAGCTAAATAAGAAGTAATCTGCCAAATCAAGCTGCAAGAAAATGCAGCAGAGGAGGAAAATATGCAAAGCTGCTGTATAAGCAGTACACTGATTACACTACAGAACTGATCTCCCATCTGTGCTTGTTTCCAACTGCTGCACTGAAGCCAAAGCATACTGTGAAACACTTGCTACAGTGCAAGCAGCCACTGTATCATTCACTGGGCAATTGTTTATCACTTACTACCAACTATGAATTGATTCCTGTTACAAACATCAAAATATACTTTGTTTGCTTTTAAACAATGACAGCTACAGATTTTTGGTTACCTCAAGTAATTTCTGAGCGCTTTGCAGGAGATTCAGGCAATACTTAATCCAGCACCTTGCAATTTCAGCTTTTCTCTGTCGAAGGTCCTGTTGGTCTTGCTCTGTTTCATCTATTGAACGGACATAAACACATAAAAACTCTTAAGAGAACTCAAACACTCCAGCAAGCTCAAATGTTACAAGCAAAGAACACGTTACTTGTAGCTAATTAATTTTTCCTCATCGTTAGACAGAAGCATATTCTCCATGTCAGTTTATATAGTAATCCTGTAAACTGTCATTCTGGTAGAAACCATACAGATTAACATGCATGAATTCTTTAAAAAAAAAAAAACAACCAAAAAATATCATAATGTATGTTTCAGACAACCTTTGATCTTGAAGATGTTTTACTAGAAAAGGTTTTCATGTCTCTTTGTAACAAGAGCAAGATATCAGGATAACCCATTTTCTGTGATTTAGCTGCCTGCCCGTTTTTTCTCAGGACATCTGTATTGCAATAGGCCGCAAACTTGCTACAAAAAAAGGGAATAAAAGTAAGGGAAGCTGCCTTTGATTAATCTACCTGGTACTAGCGTAAGATCTATTAGCTCTACAACTTCTGTACTTTTCTCCCCACTGTCTTAAGTAGCAGCCCTGCTGATGTCTCAAGATAACATTTTCAGAAACCCAATGGATTTCAGCAAAAACTCATTTCCCAGTCTCTAGGCAGAGGGCAGTGAGTTTGTTAGCAATGAAGGGATACTACCATTCCTTTTGCCAAATAAAAACCCAGCTTTAGACTTAGATCCATTGTGTTCATTATCTTTCATCAGAGCCAATCAAGCTGTTCTTACTGTGGAAATAAGAACTGTTGCTAAATTACGAAAAGGCACCTTTACTAAATACCTCTGTGTTTGCTTACATTCCAGATTAACATGATAAAATAAATGTCTCTGAGAGTGGCTAATGCTGACTGTGCATTAGCCTTATTATAAGTTAGAACTTTCTGCTTAATGGTCTTCAAGTCCACAGTCCAGCACTCTGTACAGTGAAAAGGAAGGGAAAATAGGATGTTTACTCCATTGAAACAAATACAAATATCACTGCTCCTATTTGGTGCAGGAGGAAGTCAACATAGAAGTTAGTTGACTTGATGAAAAATCACCCAAGAAATTCATAAAGGACAATTAAAAATAGAAATTTTATCTACCACTTTCCATCTTGCACCTAAATTTGAGACTGTAACTGACTATATGTTTCTACACACCTATCGAAAACAAAACCTCATTTTTTGGCTTAACTACCACATTAATGAGCTCTGACAACTGCACAGTCAGGTAGCTATGGAAGCCCATAAACACTGATTCAGACCTACCGAAATTTTTGTAATAGCCTGCTTTTTCAAACAGCATAACAGATCCACATAACCTGACTCAACAGCCTTCTTTCACTGAAACTAAAAAGCTTTTGGAAACCATCCTCAACGTACTTCAATAATAAGACAGGCAACTGCATAGAATTCTGTATTTTTGAGCTAAGAGAAACACTAAAAGCAATTAATGTACTGTCACTGAATTCCAATTAAAACAAACTCAGGTGGGTCTATTCAGGTTGTATTTTAACCTGAAATAACAACATCAGTGGATTAAAGAGTTTGTGTTGTAAACGGCTCAAGCCATTAGAAGTTAAATCTGACTTTAAACAGTGAATATATTGGTTATGAATTAACAGAGGGGCTTGCTGAGTACTTGCTCACTCTCCATGAGTTAAAGCTCTATTGATTTGAAGCTTTCAGTTGCTCAAGACACAGAATGTAAAAGGCTGTGCTGTAGATAAGCAAAGACTAAGCCCAGACAGATAAGTGATACCATCATGTAACCACAGGTCCTTAAAACTGTGGTTGGTTTTCTGCAGGTTTCTCTTATTGACCTTCACATGGAACCTCAATGTTGTTCCTTTGCATCAATACCCAAAACAACAAGAAGGGGAGCTACAACTCTAAAAATAACTGTTAATGGAGCTGCAGCAACCACCAACAAAAGACAGTACAAGTACCTTCTGGATTTGGGGTTTTTAAATGCTGAGTTTCCCTCCCTCTTAAAACAATTCCCAAGAAGCATCTGGTTTAGTTCATTGAATCATTGCCCTCTGATCACTGAGAAGCAAAGGAAAGCTGCATTTCAGCACATGTACAAAGACAAATGGATGAATAGCAACACTGCCACTACTGAAACAAGACACTGGTTTAAAATTTCACTTTTACTCCGATACACTTCCTGAAACACCAGCATCTCATAGCCAGTCGGCAGTGCAGCAGCTTTTCAGAAACATTCCACTTCACTAATTACTTAAAAGTTTTGTATATATTGCTAGACTTCACTTTTAAACATCATTTATCACGACTTCACGATACTTTATTCAAAACTTTAATATGAACTTACTGTCTTCAGCAGATGGCACCTGTCCAGCTTGGCTAAAGACAACACTGGCTGCTGCTAAACAGTGTCGGGACTCCATAAAACATTGCTGAGAGAAACAGAAATGGCAGCATTTATCACTGGTATAAGCAGCCCAAGCACTGCGCTCAGCTTGTATAAATCCCTCTCCTCAGCTAGTAAAGATACATGAACACAAGTGAAATCATAGAACCAAGAGGCTTCGGAGTGCTCACTTCCTGTACACTGGAAAAAGAGAGACAATTTTTCCACATCCACTACTGAATACAGTATTTTCTAACCAACCATTTTCTCCCTACCACAGCCACAATAGCAAGCCTTGCTTTTAATATTAGACACACATATTGTGAACATTCTCAGTGTTCCGATCTATGCTACTGTCACTTCCTTGTGGTAAAGGAAGTGATGTCTTGTGGTAAAGATTGTATCATGGGCTGTTAGCTGGAAAGAGCCAGACACACAAGTCAACATTATGAGTCAAGATTTAGATTCCTTTACTCATATTCGGCAGTGCATTAATGATTAGTTCTATCAATGCATCAAAAAAGACATAGAAATTACGAGTTACTATCGAAATCAGCATTAACTGGCTTAAGTATGGTAGAAGTCTTTTAAGCATCAGAAAAGAGCATTTGAATAGGCCAGAATATAGAAATTCCTAAATAAAGCTGAAGTATTTCATAACACAGTAGATTATATAGAGTCAACACACACTCAAGACAGGAGCAAACAGCCACCATCTCACGTATTTTAATGTTCACATAGGGTCAAACAAGTCTTAAGCATGTGTAAGGTACAAAGGACAATAATTTATAGGAAATATACAATGTGAAGTATTTTCACTCTCAGATGTTTTTGGTTTTATTATTTTTATTGTAAGAAAACAATATAAGAAACAACTTAAAAGTTATTATAACCTTAAAGTTTTACTTATAAACATCATGTTACATCACTGCTGATACGTCATTAACTACAGAACTTTTCTTAAGCCTACACCCCTGCTCCTTTTTCCCATTGCCATCACACCACCAAAGAAAGCCACTATGTCCTCCTTCAGAAAAAAACTAAGATAAGTTTCATGTCAGAAGACAACTTGTAGTTTGACAGACGCATATTTTTAGCTCAACATGGAGTCCTGCCACAAACAGCTGTTTAAACAATTGTATTATTTGATAGTTACATTTATGATAAAATTACCGCAAAAAAACGTTAGGTATATTACCTTAGAGAGATAGTACTGTGACAAAGTAGCAGCATTGAGTGCCCATTCTACGGGGTGGTAGCCACAATACTCAAGCTGTCGTTTAAGAGTAGTATGGCAATACTGAGCAGCCTTCTCAATCATCTCCAGGTGTTGGTAGACTTGTGCCAGGTAATACAGAGTATGCGTATAGGCTTTTTCAAATCTGGAAAAACAACAGCCTGTTTAGATTTCATCTCCCCAGCCCCTCCCTCCCCCTCCTAAAATTAAAAAAGTAACAATATTTTTAGGTATGCTGCTACACACCCACCTTTTTGATCTTTCTTGGTCTGTAAGTTTTTCTTCTTCTGCCATGAAATGTTCACTGGGATCCAGAGGAGGATTTCCATCCTGAAAGGTACATGATATATTATTTTACTTTGTAACACAGTGCTCCCTCTTCTGGCTGTAGATGATTTACATTTTCAATCCCAAATTCAACAAAACTCCACATAACTCATCTACAACTATCTCAATGTCACAACTCTCAAGCAATTCCACAAAACTCAGGAGATCTAAAGAATTAAAGCCACAATTCCACAGAGAATTACAAAGTTTTCAGCTGATAGAAGGCTTTTGCTTACACAAGGCAATGCAAGCTGTCGGCACCAGAAATATTCAACCTGGATTCTACAGGGCTGTAATTGTCTTTATTTTGCACAACATTATAATGTTTTTTAAAGTATCAATGTAATACCAAGCATGCCTTCTAGTGTGAAATATTCATTTGCCCAAGTGCACTAATCAGTAACAAGAAAACATCCTGCAGGAAGTATTACAAAGAACACTGTGTGCAGACAAAGCTCAGCAGACCTGATGCAAAGACTTACTGCTGTGAAATTACTCCCCTTATTCACAAGCTAGTAAGACTAATCAAATATATGAATGAGACAACAGGCAATATCTTTGGAGGATGAAGCTGCTAAATCCTGATACAAGACATGACTTACATGCAAGTTATTAACGATGTGAACTACTTCATTCAGAAGTTTTTTAAACCATGAGTTCTGTCAGAATCCTTATAGAGACAACTATACAACTTTCAGCACTGCTCTGTTAAACCTTGCCTTAAAACAACCATCAATAAAGTTAAGATTCATAATTGGCAAACCCAAGAGATTAACATTGCTTATGGCAAAGTTCTACTAGTCTGTGCTAACTATGTTCATTTGTAATTGTAAATAACTTGAGATGCCAATTCTAAAACATTTTAAATAAAGGTGTCTTTCTAAAAGTGGCTTTTTGCCATTAAACAGCGCATCCCGAAGGATGTTTAACATACCTGCTAGCAACAGAGCCCAGTTTAGTATGCAACTTTCCTAGTACTTTCTTAACCTCTGTTCTGCTGACAGGCAGGGTGCGCCACAAAATGACCACACACTAGCTGTGTAATATGAACTGTTTATAAAACAAGCACACTAACATTAATCAGGTATATATCTATATATAGTAAACAAGTACAATAAAGCAAATCACATATATATATACACATATATATACATATATATACATATATATACATATATAAAAAAGTACAGAGGAAAAATAGCAATGCATCAAATCATTTACTGCACAGAGAGAACAGAGATTAAGAAATACATCACCAAATACCACTGAATCATCATCCAGACCCACACTTTAAGCTGGGAAGCCCTGTTGCAGTCAATGCCAAGAGTCTTGGGTAACTGGGAAAATACCTACACGGTGTGTTCACCCATAGGTAAGGCTCCAGACTCAGCCACAAGAGGGTCCTGCTTTTTTACTCTTAGAAGAACAATCAGCTTTATGCCAGATCTCCAATTGTTTATTAGTGAGGCCGTTCAGGGCTGTCCACGCTGTGAGCATAGACCACATGCCCCAATGCAGCCAAGTATGAAGGTTGTAAAACAGCTGCACACCTCCATTTACCTGCCTCTTTCCGACAGTTACGATGAACACAAATACATATACTCTACCGAATACACTGTGACAAAAAAACATACTTTGTTATGTCTCTCAGTCTTGAGAAGAAATCAAGCCTCAGCCTGGTTCCCATCCATTACAACCCCAATTAGCCCAAGACACAATCCAGAGAAATACTCTTCATAAGATAACAGGGACTCAGGCAGAAGCAACAGTAGAGAATCTATTCACTTTATAGGGAAGAAAACATATTCTTATGTTTGTACTTCTCACTAAAAAATCATGAATGGATTTGTTTGCTTGTTTTTAAAGGAAATGTTTTAATCATCTTCAAAGATGACCAGATACGTCTGAAACAGATGGTGACAAATACATAAAAGTGTGTTTAACTTCCCAGAGAGGCGTAGAGTTTTTTTACATGACCTTTTAATCTTTAGGAGTTCCTGTTTATAACTCAGTTTTTAAGATGTGAATTTATAGCCCTTTCTTTAGCTACAAAGGCCTACAACCTTACAAAGGCTTCCAAATCTTCTAACAAGATCTGGAGTATATTCTGGCAAGCCTAGAGCTACTCCTGCAAAGAAAGCAATGAAATGACACTGCAAGCAAGACCCTTGCCTCCTTCCTGTATCTACATATTTATACTCTGATGTCAAGATTTATGCCTTTAATTACCACTAGGAAGAGCTCTGCAACTCTCCTTTATCAGCCCAAGCTCCTGCTCATAAGGTTTCACACCCTCAGATTTCCACCATACTGCACTAAACAATCAAACAGCGTTGCTAATAGCAAAGTGTTGTTACAGTGCTACAGTAGATATTTGCCTTGGTTTTGCTCTAGGTGTTTTAAGGGGGAAAAAACAACCTCAACCAATTTGTAAGTTAACTAGCCCCCATCAGTAAACAACTAGATCCACAAGTTCAGGAAAAGCCTCTATCATCAACAGTTTACCTAAGATTCCCAGACAGGAAGGCTTCCTAACAGCATGAAAATAGGGAATGTTAAGCCCTATAAATTCAAACTTTTGTAATTTGTGACTGATTAATGTTGACAGGGTTGTATAAATCCTAAAGATCCTGCACCACTACAAGGATCTCAAGTCCTCTTTATGAACCAAATTCATGTAAAACCTGAACTGTAAATTCATGAAACTATGGTCTATCCAACATTTATAGCTGTCCTGAGACACAGATTCTGCTCCTTTAAGGCTTCAAATGTTCACTCACAAACTGCCCCTGTGGCAAATGAGTGTAGGAACAGCTTTGCAAAACCCTTAAAAATAGCACAAAAGAGTCTTTGTCAATCCACAACTCAAAAGGCTGCTTAATATGCATGAGAAGTTTAACTGTTTATAAGACTGTCCTTGGATACGGAGTTAAACTACTTGCTCCTGTGCAACACCGTGCACAGCCAGAGCAAACCAAGCAAATACATTCTATTTGGCTTCAACTTTGGATTATCAATGCAACGAGTTTTCAAAAAGGACCATTATTTTTGAGCACAATTATTTACCTGAATAAGTCCATTGTGAAATTAGCGAGTTATCCTCTAGACTGCCTCTTTCTATGCCAGCAGTACGAATCAAATCACATCACTTTTCAGAAGAATCATATCAGCCAGTATAAAGCCCAGAAACTCAAGCTGCATCATATGATTTTTTTCAAAGATTACTAAAACTGTAAGTGGCACATGAAAGTAAAACCTGCCACAATATTAATAATAAACACAGTACCTCTTTCATGTATTGGTTATATAGGGCTTCTGCAGACTCCAGGTAAGTCTGCGCAGTTTTAATTTTATCCCTTTCAGACCACAGGATACCTAAGTTGTTCTAAAGGCAAAAGGAAAAACTCAGTTAGTTATTTTCCCATTATGTTCCATTTACATTACACATTTTCTCCAAACAATTTATCAGTCCTTGTCCTTATATACAGGTGTTCTAATACAATGGATTGCAAAAAGCAACAATCATGCCCATATCACAAGTTGCTCAAAACAGGGGATTCTCACACAGCAGCAGATACAAAGTCACCTCACATCCTGCACCCTTTTTGTGTTTGCTATGTAAGGACTGGCTTGTTCAAACAAGACCTTTTTCCATACATCTCATTCATGCAGCTTTTATATCATAAAAATATCATAAAAAGAGCCAAGGAACTAGAAATTTGTCATCATGATTCTGTAGAAAATTTAATAGAAAAAAGATATGCAAGAAACGACTACTTGTATATTTTCAACAATGAAATGACATGAAAAGAACTGTTAAAATGCAAAAACTACGGATTACTGCCTTCAAATTTAAATTACAGCAATGTTACTTAGTAACATTACTGTATCTGTGAACCCACCTTTTACAAAAAGTACCTCTAATTTTATTAATGAGATGAAGGCATTAACAATCTTTGTCTAATGAGCTAATTTAATTCCTAGGCAGTGTTGTTATAAAATGCAGCAGGGCTAAAATGCCACAAAACTTCACGAGTTAGAATGTGTAGTTGTAGTTGCCAGCCCTGTGCCCCTTTTAATTTCATTGATTTTATTATTTTTATAAGAAAGTACCATATTGCATGACGTTTATGAGCAGAAATACTTTGCTCACAGCCAAGCAGTGGACCTGACCAAATTTAATTAGGCAGAAACTATGATGTACAACCTTATGCAGAAGTTCAGAAGTTAGAAGTAGGGCTATAGAAACAGGCCCAGCAGGAAAAAGGAATGCTTCTTTTTTTGAAATAGAATTCAGTGCCGTGACAACATACTCTGTTTGCCCTAGAACAGGGCGAACTACAGCCTCTGTTGACAATTACTGATTTTATATTAGAATTTTTTTTAACTAAACATTCAAGTCTTTAACAGCCCTTGGGACAAAAGCTGAGGGCATACTCATTTACAATCACTGCTCTCAGCTACATGCCTGATGAAAGTGCCAGATTACAGCAGACCTATTTACTGTTGGATCATACCACTTCACATAATAAACTATCCTGCTGTTTCCTAAAGGCCTCAAAACAGGAAAATCCATGCAAACTTTTGTCCAACAGACAGAAATGTTGTTTTCCATCACACCAGTTCAAAAGCACAGTGGATTTTTTGGGCACTCAGCCACAAAAGCAACAACTTCCTAGGAACACACAGTGGGAAAAAGGTTATTTGATTTTGCCTGGCTGCTCAAGAAACCTCGGATCTTATAACAAATTATAGATCTGTAGCAGTGCAGCCAAACTGTCACACTAAAGGATGATGAGCAGATGTAACCTCCTGAATTCCACATAACTCAGTTAAATTAACCTATGTAAGACAGGTAAAGCCACTGTTTAACTAGCGCCTTTCTACCTGAACACACAATCCCTTGACAGCTTTGCAGTGTTTGACAAAGAAGCACTATCAAGACTTTTCTAATTAGAGCAGCCATTTTTGACAGAAACATCAAGTAACTGATCTGTTTAAAGTCTAGATAAATATCTAACTATATACCAGCTGCCATGACAAAGCTCTCGAGCCTTTTGTGAATCTTCATCTGGCAAGATCCAATTTTGTTAACAGTATTACCTTCTTCAGAATCAACTGAGTATTACTTCTAACCTTACAAAACTCTTATTTACTGGTCTGGAATACAATATAACAGATTAAGAGTTAATAGGCAAGAATGAACAGGAAACAAGTGACAAGTTTTGAGAAAAATTTACCTTTTCAGGTAAATGGCATAAATAGACTCTCTACTTTACTTGGACAACAAAATGACAGCTAAGGAAACATAAAGCAAAATCTGGACATAATGAGGTCTTTTACTAATTGATTCTTGCTCAGTTCTTACAAGTTCTGTCCCAGTCTATGCTGAAGAGTACACTGCTTTGTCAACACCCCCCTTCTATTAAGAGAACACACTGTTAGATGCTCTGCACGCCCAGAAGCATCAGCAGCATGTTTAAAACAATGACATTCATCCACAGCTGCCACCTGTGAATTTTTTCTTTGAGCGAGAAATAAACGCCAGGGCTGCTGGTGCTGAAAAACCCATACCCTTCAGGCGACTGAAGTGCCACGAATCCCCCTTACCGTTTGCAGCCCACTGCAGGGACTACACAGCTCGGCCCACAACCAAGGCACCTGCCTTCGCCAGAGCCTAAAGACTAACGCCACCCAAACGCCCTCTCCCTGGACTCCTCAGACCCTCCGGCCGCAGGCTGCGAAGCCGCACCACAGACATTCCCTTCGGCCTTCAGAGCCCCAGCCCACCTGGGCCTGTATGTAGAGGGAGACGCAGTCTGGGGAGAGGCGGTGTGGCTCCAGGAGCTGCATGCAGCGCTGCAGGTGCTCCTCGCCGGCCGACAGCTCCTCGGTGTCGGTGTGGTTGACACCCAGCTCGTACTCTAGCACAGCCCGCCGCACAGCCAGCAGCCGCGCCTCGTCGCCCTCCTCGGCGGCGCTCAGCAGCTGCTTGACTTCCTGAAGCAGCGCCCGGGCGCTATACTTGGAGCGATAGGGGTCGGTCTCCGGGTCCTTGCGCGACTCCACGGTGGACAGCGTCCGGGCGGTCCGGAACTTCTCGCACACCGCGGCCCAGCCACAATCCCCCACCGCCGCCATCTTCCCTCGGCTTGCCGCCCTGCGTCACGCGCGCCGCCACCTGACGAGCCGCCTCCCAATAACTGCCTTGCCGCAGGGGCGGCCCCGCCCCTCCTCCCGCCTCGTTGTCATGGCTGCCACAGCGCGGGCGGTCCTGCTGCCCCCCGCTCCTGCGGTTTCCAATACTCGGCGTTCCCCACAGCCTTCCCTGTGCCGGAGCGGCGGGCAAACGGCACCGAGCGCTTAACATCAGCAGATGGCGGCAGAGAAACGTGAGCGTCACAACGGCCACCAACAGCTGGCACCCGTGGAACACGCTAGGGGCAAGGTGGTGGAGGGCTTGATCCCACATATTTCTGGTATTTTTTTTTTCCTCTTAGAATCAGATTTTTTAATGTAAGCGCTGTTAAACAGGCAAGGGGTGGTAACTGTCCGTGCTCAGAAGTGTTGTTCCCCACTGCACCAAGTTTCCAGTAAAACATTCTTCTCCCCAAGCCACGCATGACATTTAGTTTAGGTTAACAGCAGGAAAGAAACCTTCAAAAAAAAAAAAAAAAGGGGGGGAAAAAAAAAGCAGCCAGTCATTTCAGCAAATGTGATGTCTGAGGATACTCAAAGGCAGGCTGCTTTACCAAGGAATAAGGACAAAGAGGAATGGTGAACAGGTTTTTACTCTTTGATAAAAGTCAGCTCAGCCCGCATCTGTACCAGAGGCTAATCAAGTCACTTGTTAAAGTCATGTCCTCGGTTTCCATTCTTAAACCAGTTGTTTCTCTTGAAGCCGCCACCGCCTTGCCTCCCATTTCCGAACCTGGAGAACCCTCGTCGTGTCTCCTGGGAGTACTCTTCCAGCTCAGGCAGTTCCTTTGCCACTGACAGCTGCCAACGCCTGGTGTCTGTCCACTGCTCCTGAAAAAAAACCCAACGTAACCAGAAGTCATTGGACTGCAGGTGTGTCCAAGGTAAACTACTGCTTTCAATCTTGCTTGTAATAAGGTATTTCTAGGTAAATCCCACCCGTACCAAAACAGGCCAGCAGAGCCCTCTTGGGAGACAACTCAGTCCTGCGACAAAGGATAAACAATCACAAAAGGACAAGAGTGAGAGAAGTCACCAGAAAACTGGTTAACTCTCAAATACACTGGAGAGGTCAAATACAACAGTAATCACAGGATTTAGTTTAATAAAAAAATACTAAGAACTGAAATGAGAAAGAGACATGACAAGGTATTTTCTAACAACTGTGCTGTGCTCGTTCTAATGACTCTGTTGTTTGTGCAACATCCTCACTAAAACACAAACCTTATCCTTCCAAACCACCCTATATTCTATCCTATACATGGCAACCAAATTGAAAATCCTCAGGTTCTAAAGCCAATTCTGACTGTAAGAACTCACCTGTATGTTACTCAGCTCACCAACAGGGACATCAAAGCACACCCCCTATAGCAGGGGAAAAAAAAAAAAAAAAAAACAAAACAGAAAAAGAAGAGCCATTTGCTTTCCAAAGACATATCCAAGAATGGAGACACACAGAACCCCAGACAGGCAGCAACTGCAATCACTTATACACACCAAGTGTAGAAACCAGGAATGGCAGAAAGCATGGTTTTTTGGAGAAGCTTTTTATAAGCTCTGTGCCAACAGCAGCATTGCCTGCCATCTGGCCTGTCTGTTTAAAAGTAAGAGGCACCATCTGAAACCACAAGCTCTCTGAGAACACACTTGCAAAGGAGACAAGTGTCAGAAATGTCACAGGCTGACAGTCAAGCGAATGCTGTACTGCTCACGTCAGTCAGTCACTGCTTTACAGATATCTTCGCTGTGGTGGTGGTATATAGTATTAGCATAAGCTTACAATACAAAGGTCAAAACAAGCACTCCCACTATATACATATTTCCGATGACACCTCCCCTTTTTTTTTTCTAAAGAAAAAATTCCTGCATTATCATTTAGGAGCAGAATCTCCATCCAAATAAGAGTCTTACAACACTACCTTTAATGCTTTTTATTTGGTTGGGGGGGTGGTGTTCGCTGTTTTAAATAATGAATACATAAACAGCAGTTTCAGGGGGGCTCATAATAGGTTAACATTTTCTGAGAAATCAGATTAAATTGGGATAGAGTGAGGTATCAACATTTCTGTACTAATATCTCAGATCGCCTGCCTCAATCACTGCAAAAACTGGCCAAACACACTCACCCACCCTTCTTCCCCAAGGCTGGGCCATCTTACCATCTTCCCCTTGAGGAAACACATTGAGGATACTTTGGAATCTACTTCTTCACCAAGCTGTTCTTTTAGTCCTCGCCAGGCATAGCTCATTGTATGCATTTCTATTGAACACTTCAACACCATGGTCACGAAGCCCTTCAGGAAACAAACAGAAAAATGTTTGTAAGACTAAACTTGGTTGGACAGCCTGTAACTCACTAACTAATGAACTATGCAATAAATAACTTAGTATTAAATACTACATTACAATAACAAGAAATCAACTTCCCAAAAGTGAAGCAACTAAAATCCTCCCAAGAAGTTGAAGGCATGTATCTCACATAGGACGGCCCATTGACAGAAAGATCAAGAGCATTTCTGCACTTTAGCCAGAAGCAGACACATTTATTCAATACATACAGTAAGTTACCATGAAAAAACAGGTAAAAAAGTCCCAAACTGATGCAAGAAGCATAGTCCAGCCACATGCTATTTCCAAAATTGTGTTACCATACAAACTAGGCCAAGTTCTCCCTAAATGCACTAGAAAAACAATGGGCCATACTTTTCTTGTCAAGTGCTCTTTGAAATCAGGTAATCAAATGATAGACTTACTGAAATATTACAGAAATATAAGAGCTTCCTGGGAAGGCAAAACTACAATAGCACAAACCCATCTATTAGCTTGTAAAATGACATTAAATTCTCTTAGACCAAAGTCTTCTGTCACTTTGATCTCTGAAGAAATTCTTTTAATTTTAGAAAATTTACTGATTTCAAGTTTTTCTGGTTTCTTGTATAGTATCAGTAAGAGCTGATTTCAATTAAGGAACAAGCAACAAATCACAAGCTGGGGATAAAAGCTACTCAGAAACCCTACTGAAAGAGCCCAAGAAGATGCCACACTTGGACCAGATGTAAGCAATTCATTTATCCATTCTTGTTAAAACAGGTATATTATTTACCGCAGTTGAGTTGAGTAAGGAGCGCTGCTGTATGTAAGATGCCCCAGAAATATGGGCTAGAGCTGCAGCCAGGGCAGCAACTGCCCCTTTTTCATCTATGAGCTCTTGAGCAGATTTTCTGAAGTAGTCTACAGCAGAAGGAGGAATCGCCTCCAACAACCTACATGGGTGACAACAGAAGTTTAATACATCAGCAAAGGCCTGTGTGAAGTGCAGTTATGTTTAAGACATAAACAGCTTTCAAGATTAACAAATTATCTCTAAAAGCCTTGGCTCTCATGTTTCATTACCACTCCATTAACTCAACACTTTCAGGATGTTGAATACCCACATTCTCATTAAGCAAAGCTTCTTGAAAGATGTGTTCAAAACTGAGGATGTACAACACAGCACGTTTGACAGCACTGATAAAAACATCAAGGGAAGGCTCTCAAATATCAGCATTCTTAAGGCTGTACCCTTGCTTTTACTTCACAAGGAAGAGAAGCAAACCACTACAATGCCTCTGCTGGGATGGGGCAAAGCACTTCTTGCTCTCAGTGCAAGATGATTAAATCATTTATTTCTGGGGGAGGCAGTGAAAACAAGCTTGAAAGCGGAGAACAGCTACCTCTCTAATGCTATTTGCGGTACATCAGCACCTCCCACCATTTTTCCATATGTGGTGAACCCAACACCATGTCCATGGTCTCCTTTACACCACTCAAATCCTCTCCAGTTGTAACAATCTCTGTCCATGTTATTTCCACCAATGGGACAGCAAATGTAAACAGAGCCATATGGAATAAAACACCCCCCACCCTTAGAATAGAATGATACAAAGAAACATAGGACAGGGCTACAACACCCTCACTAGGACAAAGTTAACTCCTCAACATGTTAAGTATCGCTCTTTACAGATGAAATAAGTTTCCCTTCATGACAGTAATTCCCTGTTTTGCTATTGATTTTTGAGGATATAAACAAAGGTTAATATTTGCAAGCACACAGAGGTTCATTGATGTCATCTTATGAAAACAAATCAGTATCTACATGCAAAGTAACCAACTTACAACGTAAATAGGTATGCTCACATACTGGTCTGCTCCCTTAAAACTTTGCATTAACAGCACTGTTGTTGGTAACACATCCAGACATCTTTTAAGAACAGGCAAATAAGCTTACTTTTTGGCATCATTACTTGAAGCTTCAATTACATCTGTGGCAGAGGGAACACCTACACGCTTAAATGTAATCCCCTGAAATCAAGAAAAGAAATTACAGTCAAAGGCATGTTTAACACTCTACAACTCAACTCTATTTAAGTCACATTGAGACCACTAGTTATTGTTTATACCGTCAACACAGTCTTTATCTAAGTTATTTCTCAAGCTAGACTAAAGCTTTTAAATTCCTGCCTTTGTTAATCTGGAGGTACTTTACACTAATATACATGCAGACTGTAATGCAGGGTGTGGTATGCTTCATGCATTCCTGTTACAGTCTGTCTGCTGACATCAACAGACTCATGAGTGGGTTGGAACAATCTCAGGCACAGCTACAGGCTGGGCAGAGAAGAGATTCAGAGCAGCCCTGCAGAGAAGGACTTCAGAGTGTTGGTCAATGAGAAAATGAACATGAGCCAGCAGTGTGCACCCGCAGCCCAGAACGCCAACCGTATCCTGGGCTGCATCAAAAGGAGCGTGACCAGCAGGTCGAAGGAGGTGATCCTGCCCCTCTACTCTGC
>WYDI02039593.1:0-12766 GCA_009867235.2 Psittacus erithacus
TTATTGGTGGTAGCAGCAGCGGTTTGTGTTATACCTTAGTTACTGGACTGTTCTTATCTCAACCCGTGGGAGTTACAGTCTTTCCATTCTCCTCCCCATCCCTCCAAGGGGGGGGGGGGCGGGGGGAGTGAGCAAACGGCTGTGTGGTTCTGGGTCGCCGGCTGGGCTTAAACCATAACACAGGGTTTTAATGATCTTGCATTATTTGGTGTCACCATTCCTCATCTGCCTTGCAGGTGGCTTGTGAGTCAGCACACATGAAAGACAATGACATGCTCAGGTACAATCACCAAAGGGTCACTCCTGATCCAGTCTTCCCATTAACTCCTGGTTTGTGACAAGCTTTCTCAGCTGCTCAGCTTCAGCGCTAGAAAGTTTTCCTATCTCCTGACTGGAACACCCAGGCTCTTCTGGCACAGAAGAGTTGATCTTCATTAAAACGAGCAGTTCTAGACCTTGTTCTAATACCTTTGTCATTTTACATCCTACACTTCCTTTGTTTTTTTAAAGACCTGGTGTTATGAATGAAGGGGAGAGATCATATTTATAGTACAAATGTTATCCCGTATCAAGTCCCTTCAATTTGTCTTCTTAAAGCTGCCCTCAGATATTTGTTTTACTCAGAAGGAAAAAGACTTGGTGATTACCTGCGACAGCAGAAGTGTTTAGCCAAGAAGCAGAAACTGCATACAATGGTTATGAAATTGCATCCAAAGCACACAGTGTCACTATGCAGGAATGGCAATGAAACAACATACCTTTCCCATCAGATCAGCAATACTAGGTACTGGTTTTCCTTTCTGATGGCGCGTGGTTGCAGGGCTCTGTCCATTCCAGTCTTCAAGCTCCTTAATGCTTTTCAGGTAAAGAAGAGCTTGCAGTCCAGTGCAGTAGTCATCAATAACAGTGAAATCTTGATTCTGGATTGCACTGCACACCTACAAAATGTCAGTTCATTATCAGTAACATCCTGGCAAGGGAGCATACGGCATTAGCAAACTCTTTGGATCTACTGATTATCAGAGGAACCTTTCTGCAACTTCACTAGGGAAGAATGACAAGAATTCAGGGTATGAATCGGCTGCTTAGTCCTATGCTATAATACCACCACTGCAGTTCAGTAAAAGAAGGACTCAATAATACTAGCTACGCCTAGGTTTCCTAATCACAGCCCTTAGACCAGACCTGAAGGCTGTTCAGAAGTACGCCTGCAAGCCCAGCCCCAGTTGTGCCTTCTGGGGTGCTGATGCTGAGCATGCCAAACACAAACCACCCCTGGCCTCTGCCTGCAGACAGTGGTACTCCCCAGTCTGCTCTGTTCAGGATGCACAGACATATCCAGTTAGGTTCCAGTCAAGCAAACCACAGAACCACAGACCTGTTGAGGCTGCAAGGTATCTCTAGACATTGCCTTGGCCAAACTCCCAGCTCATAGAAGGGTCAACTAGAAGAGGCTACCCAAGACTGTGTTGTCAAGGTGTGAGTACCTTCACGGACTGCACAACCTGGCAACCTGAATCAGTGTTTAACCTCCCTTGCAGCCTTTCCTTCATTTAATTGAATTTTCTGAGTTCCCATTTGTGCCCATTGCTTCTTGCCCTTTCACTGCATACTTCTGAGAAGAATTTAGCTCCAATGAAAATGTCTCAGCAAGCAACACTGATTAAGCTGACCCGCTAGCATGGATGAGAATTGCCAGGTACAGAATAGGACGGTCCCCTTCTGCTAATCCCCATTTGCCATGCAGCGGTAGTGGAAGGCCAGGCCACTTTGGTTTGGATACCTTAGATAGCAATATAGATTCATAAATATACCAATGATTCCTGACCTCCACAGCTTAACATGCAAACACAAAACTACTGAGAGCAGGTAATAACTGGCCATTTATACATGTATAATATGTGCATATATATGTATATATACATGTATAATCTGCATATATATATGTATATATACATGCATAGTCTGCATATAGATGTATGTATATATACATGTACAATCTGTATAACTGGCCATTTATAGAGATCCTTCTGGACCACTTTGTGGATTCTAACTCAGATTTAAACCCAGAGAGATGCAAACTGACAAGTGCATAAAAAAATCCCTGACTCTTCTCTGAACACCACCTCATTAGCTAAACTCTAATCATCCATCAGTGACGAGGTGCAGGGTTGGTTGAATCCCATTAATTGTCAGTCCCTGGAAAGACTCTGAAATTCCAGATGTGTCAGTGTTCGCAGAACTCCGATTCAGCTTTTCTTCTAAAGCCTAAAAAGAACACTCCTGGTAATACCTACACACACACATGTAATGAACACCACAATGAAATAGCCACCTTTGTTAGAACATGAATATGTGCACCTGCATAGGCACATCCACACTCCTCGGACATGAAAACACACCTTGAATCATAACTTTGAGACTTAAAAAATACAGGAGATATAAATAATTGTTTTTTCCAATCTCAGGAATGATAATACAACTTGCAACCCTGAAGATAGGTACACATCACATTGTGTAACACCACATACTATGGGTGTACAAGGGAAAATAAGGGCAAACTATGAAATAAGCACAAGAACATCTGCTATGCAGTGCATTTACATCACCCAAAATCTGCTTCTCTTGAGAAACAGTGTGGGCATTAATTAGGTCTGTTATAACTTCCACAAACCTCAAGACTTTGCTATTTCCAGAGCAATTATAAAGAACATCCTCATAATAATACAAATTATTTAACTGCAAAACTCAACTGCTACTTGTTTAAACCAAGGATTTCTCTCTGTTTTCAGTGCAGGGGTAAGGCTTTCATTAGCTATTCTTAAAACTACAAAAAAATGAAGGAAAAGATACAGTTAAAAGCCATGTTATGTCACTTGAAACAAGTTCAGGCACTGTTGTAAAAACCCTGCAATGTTTTGACAGCATGTATACACATGAGATCCGCTGGAGGATACCTGTAAAAACCTTACAAATGAAGAGGCTTTTACTGTTTTCCATCTGGTGGTGCAGTGTTATGAACTGCAGTAATACACAAATGTTCAGAAGATGATAGAACTCTAAAAGCCAACATTTGCTCTCTGTGAGTCCGTGGGCACTGGTTGCCTTCCCTGGAAAGCCACGGAGGCTCCAGAACAGAAGGGAAAATGCAATTCTTCAAGAAACATGTAAATCTCAGCACTTAAAATAACTGTTATCTGACATGGAAAGGCTCAGAACCAGAATTAGTGCTTTCAGACAATCCTCCTCTCCTGTAGGAGTCTTACGACGATGGTGGTAAATGGTGCAGAGAATAAACCAAAGACATGCCTTTCACTGATTTCACTGAGATAAAAGCAAGTGCTTATGTTTATGGGCCTTTCCTGGAACAAGAGCTATTCAAACATTAACATCTATGAAACTAAAAGAAACAGTTTTGCCATGGTTTTGGCCAAACATTCCAAGCTTGGGAATATCTTACATTACACATATCAGATGTGAGGCTAAGGCTTACAGTATCTCCCAATGAATCAGTGTAGAAGACTTTGCTGAATTTCAGAAGGTGGTGAACAAAGTCAAGCAAAAAAGGTCACCCTGACCCATCAGGTGTCCCTGGGTGTAGACCCATTGTCTACACCACAGAGACAGGTTTTTAGTACCATACCTGGCTGCCTCAGCATGACCAGTTTAAATGACACTTGTGCTCTCTTTTCAGCATGAGAGAAGCGGCAGGGCCATAAACCAGGTGAGAATCAGACTCACGCATCTGGAAACATTCCAGAAGAACTGACTTGACTCATCTCCACACATCATTAATGTCCCCACTTCACTCCTGCTGCCTGCACTGGGAATAGGCACACTTCCCCTTCCTTGCAAAGCTAAACGCCCAGGTCTTGCTCACACTGATCAGAGCAGCAGCATGAAACTGAACTGCAGTCAGCACTGCCCACTCAGCTCCTCCCCTCAGCATCAGGCTTTTATCAAGCAGTCATTTAATCCTAAACTGGTTGGGGTTGAAGGGACCTTAAAGATCATCCAGTTCCAACCCACTGCCATGGACAGAGACACCTTCCACTAGAGCAGTTGCTCCAAGCACGGCAGAGATGGCATCTATTTCAGATCCCTTGATCCCAAATGATCCCAGTGAATCTGTGTAAATTAACACTCAGATATTCACTGACCCAGGCTTTCACCTGAAACACAGAATCACAGTAACAACTAGGTTGGAAAAGACCTTTATCCATCAAATCCAACCTTCACATTTAGGTAGGAAGTAGCTTTTTTGTCTTTGGAAGGTAAGAGATAGGCCCTGCGAGCAAACTAAGGGACAGAGTGAGGTCCAGATCACAACAAAGCTGTTAGCTGTCCTCGTGTCTGTGTCAGTCTCTAGCTTTGGACTAGGACTTGGGCTAGAAAAGTGCTACATTTTTAACGCATATTATTCAAAGTGCACTAACATACAAGGAGATCATTTTGCATTAGCTTGGTTTTACTACTCTGTAGAACTCTCACAATCCCATTTTAACAGCTGGCCTCCTCCCCTTTCAACCCAGAGCAAGACTCCAGTGATTGCCCCTTACATCCCAAAAGGGACAAGCAGGCCAACATGCTATATCTGATCAACAATATCATGCTCCCAGTATTCCTGAAATCTAAACCTGTCCAGTATGAATTGCAACCATAGGTTACAATTCTAATCTACACAGACATGTCTGAGATACTTAAGGACACGATGCCTACTTTGCTGCTGGTAAATCAAACATACACCAAATGATCTCATTGGGGAATGGGGATGTGAAAATGAATCACAGACTAAGGCTCTAACTAAATCTGTTCTGCAAATTGCAATGATGGGAGAGGCATGCAAAGGTCCCTGCTGATGTCTTGCAAGAGAAATGACCTGTTTGCCCTCTTACTAAACAAACACTAATACTGAGTCCAACTTTGTCAAAGGATCCGGAGCTATTACAACCCTTACTTGAGGAACCAGAGTAAGCTGTCAGGAGATTATCACTGTGTAAAAAGGATTCTGCAGGTGACAGGATTTTCATTAATCGCTCGCTTCAATCTGAAACTTAATTCACGTATTTTGAAGAACAAGTTCATTACTGGTGACAAGTATGACCACATTGCTTATAGAACACCGTAAATGCCTTTGTAGCAGAATCATTACACAACAGAGAAATGGTGATTTCTAAAGTCTTTACTGAAGGAAAGAGCTCTGTCTGTGTCAGACCCTTTAACTTCTGTCCATAGTCTCTGTTTCTAGGAGCAATGGGAAAGATTGCTCCAGAAAACTTACCCAGACATTGCATTTTGGTTTTGTTGCCCAAAACTGGATGTGGTTCCTGTCCAAACTTTGGCATATCCTGAGGGTCTGTGTGGAAGACCTGTGCTATCTGCGCAGAACACGGACAACATAGCTAAGGCATTTCCAGCCAGATCATTCACTAAAGCAATTTCTGTTCAGTGATGTGCTTGTGTTTTCCCACTGGGGGATGTTGCAGAGGAAAAGACATTTTCTTTAACACTAGAAAGAAGAAACAATGCCGCCTCCTTCATGTACTGCTCTGTTCCCTTTCTCTTACCCCACTACCTTCAGTTTTTATATGAACTCATGATTATATGGTGAAATCCCAGCTGGGCAAGTGATGGTTGGAAAGATGGTGCCAAAAATGGACCTATTCCCCAACTGCATACTTTCTATTCCATCAACAGCAGAGATTTCAGCAGAGGAGATGCAGATCTAGATATGCTTGTATCAGTTCTTCCCTACACTACTTTTAACTAACAAGAGGTAGTGCATGCATAATCTCATGTGCTGCTAGTTCACCACAAGAGGCTGGAGCAGGGCAGAGAATCCAGCCTGTCTAATAACATGTTGCCTTGCAAAGAGTGTATGTATCCTTGGTGTGACTAAATCTGTGGGAACAAGAATGCTGCAATGTTTGGCAGCAGCCATGGTCCTATTCAGAATTGACTCAAAGCATTACTAAAATCTTTTGCCAAGAATGAATCTGTGATAAGGACACAATAGCTTAGAGAAAATGCTAGTTTTTACACCCCTCTGAAATAAACATTTCTCTCTGCAGAACATGGGTGTAAAACAATTGTCAGCTCTGGAAAACAGAAGGAACAGTACGGAGGCAAATTGGTGGCAGTGATACACAGCCTAGAAGTTAGAAGATTGATGGGTAGAGATTTGTATACATAAACACAAATCACATCGCTTGACTGCTCTACCATATTAGTTTCCACTTGTTGTAGCTGTACAGCATCAAAGGGACATCACTCATGTCCCCATATATTGCATTTAGTGGTAATGGAAACGACTACCAAAAAAAAAGGAACCCAGAAAAAAAAATCTAAGCAAGAGTTTCTAAGTAGTTTCCTGGCAATTGAGACAGAGGCTCTTTCATCTGTGCTCTAACTGTGGCAGGGCATTGATTTAAACTCCTTCTGAGATCTCAAATGCTTTTATATTCTTAGGTCTTGCCAGCTGCTTTCTTTTTCCCTTTTTTCCTACCCCCCTCAAATGATAAAATTCCAGCATTTAGCAGAACGGCATCTTGCTTCCCCAGAAGATGGAGACCTAATTCAGGTTTGGCTCAAACTGCAGAGGATCTCTGCACAAAATAGCTCTCAAAATGCCGTCAGATTAGGAATTTGGCCTTTGACTTCACAATTCTAGTATTCTTATCATAGCAAGTGGATAAACAACTATTGTACCTGTGTGTGGTTTTACAATGGATTAACAATTCCACATTTCCATTAATATGGTTGACTTCCTTTGAAATACTTCTGGCTTAGCTTAGATACGCCCAAATGGCTAGCAAAAGATTTACTGGTTAGAGTTCACATGATAATACATTTCCAATTTTAGCATTATTTACCATGTTTTTCTATTAAAAATCCTTCCAGATAAGCACGGAAGACGTAAATCCACCCTCCTGTTAGACAAACGTTTATGAATGACTCCAAGATGTTCTTCCATGTATAGCTGAGGCTGCTGCTTTTCTGGTTAGTGTCTATTGATTAAGATTCTGGTGGAAGAAGACTGAAGTTGTAAATGAATACAAGGTGCTTCAGGAAGGATTCTGTTTCTGTCCACCTGGGTATCCACATGAACCCACAGCCTTTATTGTAATGGACAAGAGCATGATTATAAGCCGGGTAAGGCATACACACAGTGTAAAATGTATTCTCAAAAGCAACTAGCAAAAATTGACTCAAGTAAAGGGAGATCTCCCTGCGCCATGCAATCTATATGCTGCAGAGCTCTTGCCTATGGAAATGAAAATGCATGTTTTCCAGCCCCTGCACAATGGTTTAGATGTACCCAGCTGTACCAAGTAAAAAGCCTTGGCTGGCTGACACAGGACTCATAAAAATGTGCTATGGGAATAAGGAGACAAATAAAATCTCCTCTGAGAGAGGTTTCCGTCCCTCCAATTTTCAAGATACCAAGGTCTATGGAAAGACTGCCTGTATAACAATGGTTCCTCCTCCTCATGTCTCTTTGAACACTGACTCATCACCATATTAACTGCGTAGCCTAAATTATCCTTTCTAGCAGCAATTGCTACTTTTGTTAGAGGATATTGGGATTAAGAACATGAGGGGATGTGGATTATTGGACACTGTGGCACACTCCCTGGGAAAAAAGCAGGATTCTTTGTTTTAAAGAACAAATCTGTAAGTAAGAAAAAGCTTCCCAAATATTGATACAGTACAGATGCAATGATTTGATTCACTCACATTAGCTGCTCAAATGACTCTAAAGACACAGGTTAGCAGATGGGATGTTACTTAACAAGGCTTGAGTTATTGGATTGGGACGCAGAACTGACTTGGATGAGGGATGACAAGTAAGGAAATCAGGATGCAGTAAGTGGGCAGCAAGAAGAGCCACCCAGCATGTGTTGAAGCCGCAGCAGCCTCCTGAGATTAAAAGATCCTCTAGCATCAAAGTGACTCCCACTGGCACAGAGACCACAAAAGACCTGATTTTGGGGGATGAAAGACAGACCTTGTTTGTGTATTGCACCCCAGAAACCTTGGGCAGCAGTGAAGGAGGAGAAAAAATTCTAGAATCCATTAGCCACTTATCAGACGAGGGCACGGCAGGGGATAAGAGCACTGTAAGGGATCCTGTAGGAATGTTATCCAACGCATTAATTCCTAGCCTACTCAGATGTATTTTTCCTCCCTTTAAATTCTTCTCTGCCAATTAATGTATCTTTGATCTAAATAGCTCAAAACTGGGTGTTCGGGAGTGGAAAACTGGTATTTACCAAGGGAGCCTGAGTGATGAAATTCAGCATCCCATGTCTTTGAGAGGAGAAATGCAGAAGAAATCAAGAATATTCAGAAGGCTCCCTGAGGAAACTGTGGCTTTTTTTTCCCCTGTCAACCACCCCTGGAGGAATGGGTATATTTCCTTATCTCACTAAAGCATTCTGTCTGTTCTCAGAACTACAAAGTGGACCTTTATGCAGTAGGTGGGCGCACACACTGATAGAAGTGCTGATTGCGATCATCTTCCCTAAGAAAACAATATGATTCCACGTGCCTTGAGCATTGAGGAGCGTGGAAAACAGCCTCATAAGCAGCCATCTATAGCAAATGGTATCACTGTGCTGTAGGTCTACAAAATGAAAGGTATCTTTGACAGCTAACTAACAGACAGAACTAACAGACAGAACTAACTCCCTTGTGTAAACAGCCCAAACACATATACAGGCTCTACAACTATCTCTAAATATATGCTGAATACAATTTCATATTCCATTTATTAACACCCAAAAGTCTTGCCTCTTTCTTTATTCTAAGGACTGTTGTGGAAATCCCCCAGCTCTCCCAGCAGTCCTACAGATGCTGGTACAGCAACAGAAGCAGTGCCAAGTAGCTGTACATTTAATTCACCCATTTCCATAGGCTGCACCCTCCAGCTCCTCCAAAGGTATTTCTAAAGCAGGTATCAGCTAAGCCACTTGGATCTGGCAGTTTGATGTTAAAAGTCATCAAGCAACGTAACACAGTCAGAGTCACCAATGTTTTAAAGATTGGGTTTTCTAAGAGCTAACCAACAGCAACACCATCCACTCTGGATAGGCCCTGGAGGACAAGAGGGATGAGGAATGGCTAGGGGACCTGGGGGGTTTAGTCTGAAGAAGGAAGACTGAAACAAAGATCACAGTCACCCAAATAGGTTTTTTTCTTTAAATGTGTTAATTCCACACATTTTGAGAGTTTTGATTACCAGTTTAAACTGGAAAACACTTCGACCTTTGTGACAGAGTGACTATTTCCTCATTAGTGGTAATACTCAGGTTCATTAATGCATCCTGGATCCGGCATAAAGCTTCAGCATTCCTCATTCCAGGCCACAGCATCCCCATCCACCAGACACAGCAGGGCCTTGAACCCACATCTGTTTTGATTAAATGAAATTGGTCAATGAAAAACACTTTCCCAAAGAAGTTTCCAATAAACTCTAATGAGAACCATGCACTGAGGGACATCCTCCTGCGACCACAAGTTTGGAAGCTGCAAACCTCTCACAATCAAGCAGAAAAGCAATTTTTCCATTGCGGAACCTCAGCTCAGCCCTGCAATGATTAACCCCTCATCCATGAGAGCCTTTCCCTCTAGTACTCACATTGTATTTCAGCTAAAATTGCTTCCACCCTTTATCAGCTTACCTGTCCAAATCTGTGCAGCGGCTGCTGTGTCCATTGAAGAGTGAGATGCGTGTGAGGAAATCAGTTTTGACCCACTCAGTCTTTTGTGTCTGAGATAAAAAAACCCACTTCCACATTTCCTTAGGGATTGTTTTACCTAGCTCTGTTCAAACAATAAACAGCAGCAAGGAATGCGGCTACATAACCGATACTGAGGGCAGTTATACCCTTACCCAATGTACTGCAAGCGTCAGATGAAATGGTTTCTGTTTCTTTCATTCAAATTGCATGGATAAAAGGACCTCTTCATAGCCGGATCAAGCTGTGTTTCAAGGGGGGCTTATGTTGTAGCAGGAAAAAGCCTTCAAAAAAGCTCATATTCCCAAATTGCTCCATCCTTCATGGGCTCCATCCTTCCCTGAGCACAGCCGCCTCCACGGCTTGCTCTCCCTTTCTTACTTCCACTGTCAGCTACAGCTTTCGAATGAAAGATCAACAGAGCTGCTTCCGTATGGAAAGGAAAACTCAGGATGTCCCCTGCAGTTACAATACATCTGATTTAAAACAAAACACAGGGAATTCCTAAGTAATTATTGGAGGTGGCAGGAACAAAAAAAGCATTTTCCTTCCATTGACATTTTCAGTGTTCAACAAGGAGCTGGGTGCATTTCCAGATTCAATTTCTAGCCATCACCACACTGAGATGCAAGGGGAATTCAATCTACAACAGAGCTAGCTTTGTGTTTGAAAGCAGCCTGAGCTGAGTAAAACAACTTGCCCACAATCCCTTCAACACTTCCCTGAGCCTCTTTTGAAAGTCACCATCTCTGTGCTGCTTTTGCTTTGTGAACTTTTAAACCAAACTCACTCAATGTCAGTTCGCACTACGTGGTTTTATCTACAGGGGGGAGAGATCTCTGCTTGTTCATGCAACATAGTGGCCATGGGAATCCACATCCACAGTGGAAAGACAAGCAGTACTGTGGATCCTTGGGAGACATGGAGAGAGCATACTGCCAAACTGCTTACTCTTCACATCTCCTCAACCCTTCAAGTACCTGTGTCACTAGATCCAGAGAAAGAGAGTAGACACCTCAGCAGAATCATGGAATTGTTTGGGTTGGAAAGGACATAAGATCATCCATTTCCAGGCCAGTGACACCTCACACTGAAAGAGAAGCAGGCTCAGTGTCCTCAGGTGTAAGAGCAGAGAACAAATCCTCTGCTGGGAGTGACTGGTATAGGACAGCATTGGAGCTGATGCTCAACTGAGACCTAATTGTTAGTAAATAATGATTACTATTCAGTGATACTTAAACCTACTTTGCATGAGAATCCGCTATAAGAATGACAAATAGCAACTGTTATGGAATGAGCTTGAATTCATTCTTGTAAAATCATGAACTAACAATCCTATCAAAGCAGACCTCATTTACTAGCTGATGAAATGAGCAGAAATAAAGGTAAGCTAATAGATAAATCCCCTAGGTATAAAACTGCTGCAAAACTGTACAAAGTAGAAGGCATTATTAGCTTAGAGTTCAGTCTGTAACTTCACAGTATGAGGATCTGAATAGTGCAGCTTCCCATTAAAAGTCACAATGAAACTACAAATCAATAATAAGGAAAACTGGCTCAAATTTGGTATTTTTTGCCAACTTTATTAAGAAAAAAGAATGGAGATTTTGTTTGACAAATTCTGATTTCCATCAAAAGGAATTCTCACAGCAAATCCTCACTATCAATTAGTGATTTCCAACCCAAGCATCTGTAATGGAGCAAGTGTGGCAGTCCTCTAATGACTTTTTGTTCTTAGCAAAGACAGACAGCTGAGAACAGGCTGAGTTCCTGTCATTAGCACCGAGCGAAGAAAGAAGCAGCAAATACTGAACTGTTTATCAGGAGTGATCACTTGAGCACATCTGCCCCGACTTCTCCCTCTCTCACATTGGTTTTCCTTTTGATTTTATGGCGACATGTTCAAACAGTGCTTTGTTCCCTCTTTTGTTTCTGCATGTCCTGTAAATCCCAGCTCTGCAGAGAAGAGCCGCTACATCCTGCGCTCTGGCCATTGAAGGCATTTTCAAGTGCGCGGCTCTGTGAGCACTGGAACTAATGATATCTGGCTTCCAGCAGCTCTGTGTCTCCTGGTTGGGTTCTCTGACATCTAATAAGGTGTGATTGCCAATTAAAGCCTTTCCTGTGGCTGCCACGGTCCTAACAGCACTATCCCATGTGGATTCCCAGAGGTCTAATAAAGGTGAGCTCATAGCGCACTCATGCTTGTAGTGAAGGAATGCAGGAACGTGCTCTCCTCTGCCTGACTTTTTTGCTTTCTCAAAACTTGTTATAGCAAACTACTTCCTATCTTCCAGCAAATTCCAGTGAAAATGGCCACGAAACTCAAACGAGACTGAGGGTACTCAAAAGGACATACAAACATACACTGAGCTTCTTCAAGAATATGGGCTAAAACCTGCTCTTTCTACATGAGACTACCTATATCTCAATAAAAGGACTTGCATCAGAAAAGTGGGTTTGGCCTTAAAATTGTTGGTGGATGTAAAATGCCATTCCTTGAATCTCATCTTGTATCATTTTGGTGGCCTGCCACCGCATCCACCAATCTATTCTTCACTCACCAATTTAACAGGCAAGAGAAGAAATAGCCCAATCTTAACCTCTCTGCATCATGGACAGGTTTGTACAGAATGGTTTTGCTCTTCTACTCCTTGAGCTACAGAAGCTTTACAGTGTCCAGCTGGTGTCGAAGTATGTTCTGAAGCTTATCTACCATTCAGTGGCATAAACAGTAATTCTTGAATGAGAATTCTTTTGGTCTCATCTGGTCCTCACTTAACCCAAGTATCTGTGTCTTCACTGACTTGGACAGGCACTGAGATGGGCTTAGAAGAACAGTAAGTGTTCTTCAGCTCTCCACATTGCAGTTCTGTAGACATAAAAAGTCATAGAGAAATCGCATCAGTCTGCAATTAATAAATGAATTAATAAAGAAATTTATTATTAATTAATAAATTATTAATAAATAAAAGATTAAATAGGTAAAAAATTACAAATGATCCCAGAATACATTTCATGGGATT
>WYDI02039597.1:0-19434 GCA_009867235.2 Psittacus erithacus
TGGGCATGACGTGCTGTGGTATGGAATACCTCTTTGGCTAGTTTGGGTCAGGTGTCCTGTCTCTGCTTCCTCCCGGCGTCCCCTTCTCCCAGGGCAGAGCATGAGTCTCAGAAAGTCCTTGGTCAGTCTAAACATTCTAAGCAGTATCTAAAAACATCGGTGTTGTCAGCACTGTTCCCAAACAGAAAGTCAGAAACACAGCGCTGCACCAGCTACTAAGAAGCAGAAAAAATGACTGCTACTGCTGAACGCAGGACAGTGTGGAACCTCAAGAGATTTTGTGGACAGGAAAATACCCCCTGATGGTTCACCAGAATGTTTTGGGCCGCCATTTTAAACAACTATGTTTAAATAAAAATATTCACATGTAATGGTCAAGGACATATTGCCCCAAAATTGTATTACATCAAAAATAGGAGAAGTATTCACATATTTAATATTATGTACATATATGAAAAAAATACAAGATAGGGCCTACTGTCCAGTATTATTCTTCTAAAGTGGGCTTTCTGATTTCCTTTTATGCAAAAGTCTACTGTGTAACTTAGCTATGCAAAACACAAATTACACCACAAATTGAAAACAAGAAATTTCTCTTTGCATATCTCATGAATTCAAAAGAACAGTGTGAGACATTAAAGTCAACTATTATTTCATAAATTTTAAATAGCTTTTTGAAGGTTTTTAAGGGTATGAAGAGTTGAGAGAAGTCAAGGATTAATTTGAGATTCAAGGCAGTATAGAAAGAACAAAAACAAGTGGAAAAAATACAGGCTAGCTCTATGCAGCAGTAACGGTCTAGAAATGCTAACTATTGTTGAACAAGAAAAGTCATTGACTATGTGTAATTAAACAGGACCAAGTACCTTTCTAAATGTTCACTTTCACGTATTATATTGGAGAAATGCTTAAGTTCTGCAGTGTTTCAGCCAAGTTTAGAGCATTGCCACCATCAAAGGTAACAAATTAAAATTATTTTACAGCAAGGAATCATCCACTTCTGAAGCTCATGGCCCTGCTGTGTATCCAGCCCTCTCTCCGACACAAACTATTTTTTTCCTTTCTGTAATATTCATTTGTTCATCTGTTTGTAAGGTCACAGTTTCAAGGCTTCTCTGTAACTGAAATTTCAGGAGGAGAATGTGAATAAACCTCTTGCAAATTAAAGTTTCCTTGCTCTGCTATATAAATTTTAGTGGTCATGAAAATGTGACAAATGGAAGTAGCCAAACCCAAGTCTTAAGTGAGTGTCCTTTACAATTCTACCAAAAGACATCAATGCTGGCCAATAACTCTTTTTCTCTAGTGTAATAATGAATATAACACTCCCTAAGAAGCCACTCATACAGTACATTGTTTTTTCTAAGAACAAGTGGAAGCTACTTGGAGACTTTTGATCTTATTTAATGAGAAAACTAACTACGCATTGAGTCCTGACAATCTAAGGAAGTGAAAGCTAATATATCAAGCCAATACAGCATTCTAATATGCAGAGTACCGGTTTATGATAATTACTTTTGCATCTGCATTTAGAGTACCACATGTAATTACTGAAGTGTATATTTTTCTCTCAGCAATGGCATATAATTTTCAATAGTGGTCTTGGCAGTCATGCACATGCATTACAAGACCTCTAAGTAATCTGTAGCCCCTTGTAATTAAATGCAAAAAGAATTAAAGCCAGTAGAACATAGTGAATAATTCACAACCAATAACTTTCCTGATGAATTTAACCTATTTTGATGTACCAAACCAACTAGATATTCTGTTATTTTTTACCTAGTTATTTATACTCATTTAACACTTCTTTCTTCAGTCCTGTTATAACTTTTTGCAAATTATCTCCATATTGCTATCAGAACAATAATCATAGAATCATAGAATAGTTAGGGTTGGAAAGGACCATAAGATCATCTAGTTCCAACGACCCTGCCATGGGCAGGGACACTTCACACTAAACCATGCCACTCAAGGCTCTGTGCATCCTGGCCTCGAACACCGCCAGGGATGGAGCATTCACAACTTCCTTGGGCAGCCCATTCCAGTGCCTCGCAATCTTCACAGTAAAGAACTTCTTCCTTATAGCTAATGTAAACATCCTCTGTTTGAGTTTTAACCCATTACCCCTTGTCCTATCACTACAGATCCTAATGAAGAGTCCTTTCCCAGCATCCTTATAGGCCCCTTTCAGATGATTGTTTACATAAATTTTCTCTAAAATTTTACTGTAGGGATTTGATAAAAGATTGTGAAACTCCAAAATTTGAGGACTTTCTCTGTACAAAGCCACCTGGTTGAAAAATTCTTTCTGCAATTAGAGGAAACCACTTCATTCAAAATCTCTGTATCTGTCCTGGTTTTGGCAGATATAGAGCTAGTTTTCTTCTTAGCATCTGGTGCTGTGTTTTGGCTTCAGTCTGAGAATAATGCTGATAGTATACTAATGTTTTAGTTGTTGCCAAGGAGTGCTTACCCTGAGAAAGGACTTTTCAATCCCTCATGCTCTGCCAGTGAGGAGGGGCACAAGAAGAAACAGATCTCAATAGATAACTGTGCTGGAGACTGAAGTGAGCCTGTGAATGAGTGGCAAAATCACAAAGCTGTGACTGGCTCAGGGGTTCTGTGTATCCTTGGCATAAACGTATCTCAGAAGAGGGTATTTCAAGGACACAAAAGGTTATTTTTTTGATATGGCTGTTTTAGAGACAGAGAAAATTAAGCATCTGTCCACCTTGCCTGGTCTCTCAGAGGACCATTCCATTGTGGGGTTGCTGAACGTTGAAGAGCAGTATGTGCTGATTGCTACTACAACTGTACACTAGCAGCAATATCACACCAACAGAGACTCCCTGATTCCCACCCATAAGCTGATCCATTGATTAGAAAGCCAAGGAGTGGTCAGCAGGACCTGATCACCCTTTAATAGCCCCATAAAGCCAGTACAAAAGTCTGATGGAGGGTGGAGACTAACAGTAGACTATCATGGCCTGAATGGAGTCACACCACCATTGAGTGCTGCCATACTGGACATGCTAGAACTTCAGTATAAACTGGAGTCAAAGGCAGCCAAGTGGTATGCCACAACTGATATCCCCAATGCATTTTTCTCAATCACTTTGGCAGCAGAGTGCAGGCCACAGTTTACTTTTACTTGGAGGGGCACACAACAGTATCTTAAATCAGATTTCACTAAAATTACTTGAAAAGCACAACTTCCATCCAGAAGGAAAATCTCATAGTTTAAAATTCAAATGGTATACAAGTGGAAGGAGTCTCCTAGGTCTGTGAATCACTTCTCTTGATGCAAATAACTTCTCCTGAGGGTTACCATATTGTTTCTTCAATAATTTACCTGTCACTTTCTTAAACATCAGCTACATTACTTTCCCCACTACAATTTCCTCACAAATATTTTTCCACAGGTTCAGCATGCAAACTCATTTGCTCTCCTTTCAATTAAGTATTTTACTCAAATAGGTCTTCTCTTTCTTTGATGAGCATACACCTGAGGCATTTAGAGACAGCAGTAATTATTCTTTTAGAATTTACTTTGTTAGGTTTAAATAAAGAAAAAAGCCTGCCCTTCTCATTGCGTCTGGAAGATTCATCTTTATCTAAGTGGCTGTTTCCCTGTGTGTATGATATCCCTTTTCTGTACTTCTTTTACTCTGCATTAATTTTTTTATTAAATATGAGTGACTGGAATTTTTCATGGCATTATAAAGGACGTTTCATGCATGTCCAAACCAGAAACAAATGATCAACTATAAAACACTGTGAAAGAAAATATTTCATAAAATTTTTTAGTAGTTACAACAGTATATCAGAGTAAGTACTCTGCAGAAACACACCATGATACTGAATTCTATCAAGAAATTTCATCAGCAGGAAGGAACAGGGAATTGGAAGAACCTGAATAACAGCTCCAGTGAAATATTGCAACTGTACACGAAATCTTAGAGGCCAAAAAATCTTATAGTCCTTTACTAGACTACAAAGCATCTTACAGAGTAGAACAGTGTATTAGCCCCATTAAAACAAAGTGTGGTGAAGTGAAATGCCTTAGCAGAGATGAAAGAAGGGCCAGGAAAACATTTTTAAGTATAGCATTCTACTTTATGCGTTAATACATTTCATCTCGATTTTCTAAGGAGAAAATTTCAATCAATGGCTTACACAGAAAATTTCAATTTTTAAGTCTGTTTTTCTAGTACATCAGCTTTAATAAAAAGTTTTAAAATGTATTAAATAGAGATTACACATATTTAGAAATCTTATGCCAAGAATTATTAAAATTATTTCTGGGAAAAAATAAAAAAACCTCCTTTTTTGTTAGAGGACATTGTAATATTACTATCTATATTAACTAAGATCAATAATAACTAACCTCGCATTCACAGATTATCAGCTGCTATTATTTGTTTCAATTCTATTATCCTTGTTGTAGAAACAATGGCCTGAAATAATGAAAATGTGCATTAGTGAAACAAAAATTTGTTAAGTTCTTTTACTTTAATTTCAACAGAAAACATGAAAATGTACCTGTCTACAGACTGTGTTGCTTTGTTTGTTGTGGGCTTTTTAGTTTTTAGTGTGAAGCCATTGGTTCTAGGAAAATTTTTGCCTAAAAAACATGACTGGAGTCTTTTCCAGACAGAATCTTGATTTGTCTGATAATGATCAAATAGGAATTTCAAATTCAAGTTGCATCTCCAATCTTTTTTAATGTAAACAAGGTACAATATATAGCATCACGTTGGATAATATGGTGAAAAAAAATCTTTGTCAGACAGAAGTTAAAAATATTGCTAGTTTTTAAACATCAAAACATTCTTTCCACTGTCACTGTTTAATAAGCAACAGTTGTTTAATAGAAATTTGACTGCACAGTTCTTTAATCATTCACAAATCCTTCCATGAAAAAAGTATTTGTTTTGCAATTCAGAAAAAATACTTAATTTAGTTCTTTTTATGAATATTTTAGTCCAGATGCTTACTAACCAAAATACTAAGCAACTGGTCATTTAGGTTACTTGACATTGCTTGTGTTCTGTGATGAATAAAAATGGAATTCTCTAAGCCATGGCACTCAGTAAGGCATCTGTAAAGTGTCAGATGTTCATGGTCTTTCATAAACAACTTCGTTTTCATAAGACATCAAAAGTCACAAATAACAGAGTTAAAGAATTCTTTTCCATTAGCTGAGACATTTTTAATATGCCCTTTGCAACTGCTGAATTAAACAGGATTCACAGTTTCAGGTATGATTGCACACTAACTCAAGGAAACAGAAGACACGCTTATCCTTTCATATGAGTACTTCCCTTAAAAAACTCATTTTGATTCAAGTGAAAAGAAATCACAACTGCTTTTTTAGATGAAGATGTTAATATATACCCAGAAGGAAGCTACAAGTGCAAACCCTCTATCATTTAAAGTTACACAGAGAGACGGAGGTTATTATTTTCAAGGTTTTTCTTGTTTCATTTTTTCCCCTCTTCCTTTTTTCTTTTGCTCATTCAGTATGTCTGAAACCAGCCTTGGGAGTCTTTGTAGTTTATAATTAATTTCTGTTATTAGCAAGTCATTTCAACTTGTCTGGAAATTGGAATATGATCCTATACTCTCTGAACAAAACTCCTGGGGTAAGGACTCTCTTCTCATGTCCCCCAAACATCACATGCAAGTTAGCATCAAAACCAACCATTTTTTCCCTCATTTTCTCATTTTAGGAGTCCGTTTCCTTCATTCTAGGAGGTCATAATCAGATAAGAAAAGCAGGGGTCACAAAGGAAGACAGGAATTATACAAAAGTAAGGGTTGTACTGCTTTAAGATGTAGATATAAAGCATTAAGATCAGATCCTAGCAAAGTCTACCGCTTATTGCAATGACGAACAAAACAGATTTAAATCATTTTTCACTCCAAAGAACATGCAAAGAGACTAGATAGTGAAATACCAGTTGAATTGTCCTATTCCTCTATATCCCCACCATTCTTTTCATTTTATGTATGATTTGTACATATACAAATGCCTGATAACAGATCAAATGAAGTTGTACACAACTATATTCAAGTATCTTTGGCTTACAGACATTTAAATATGTAACCACGGCTAAAAAGAAACATGTTGACATGCCTATAAAGACATTCAGCATTCCCAGCATGTCTTCTATTCATGCATATTATTTGCTGGAAAAAATGGTCAAGCATGCAGGTTAGGTATGACTACTGCACACCACAATATCCAAGGCCACTTCAAACACAGACTCATATAACCATATGATGGTTTGGGTTGGAAGATCATTTAGTTTCACCACCCCTGCCATGGGAAGAGACACCTTCCAGTAGACCAAGTTGCTCAAAGCCCATCCAATCTGGTCTTGAACATTTCCAGGAATGGGTCAGCCACAACTTCTCTGGGCAACCTGTTCTAGTGCCTCACCATTCTTGTCGTAAAGAATACTTCCTAATATCTAACCCAAATCCACCTTCTTTCAGTTTAAAGACATTAACCCCTGTCCTATAACCACTTGCTTTTATACAAAGTCTCTCTCCAGATTTCCTGTAAGCCTCTTTTTAGGCACTGTAAAGTACTCCCCCGAGGGGAGCCGAACTCTCTTATCCTGTCTTCATAGGAGCTGTGCTCCAACCCCTCTGATCATCTACATGGCCCTCCTCATGAATCACTCCAACAGGTCCATATCCATATGCTGGGAGCCCCAGAGCTGAACACAGTACTTCAGGTGGGGTCTTATGAGAGCAGACTAGAGAGGGAGAATCACCTCCCTTGACTTGGTGGTCATGCTTTTTTTGATGCAGCTCAGGATTCAGTTGGATATTCAAAAGTGAAGTATGAAAATATGGAGACAATTGTCCTAAAATAGTTTCAAATCTATGTCACTTGTCACTGTACCCACTACTGTAGTAGTGTAATAATCTACTTTACTGGGACATCCCACATCTTTATAAAAGCTTTATCTATCTGTTCTATGACCATCTGTGTATCATATGTCAATGGTGCTAAACAGGTGGTTAGACTTGATCATGTAAAGATCCCAAACGAAGTTTAAGATTAATCACACACTTTTAAGTGTTTAAATACAACTTCCACACGTACAGAATCACATTTCACATCATGCTAATTCACTTACAATTATGACATCCGGTTTCACATATTATAGTGAAACACAGTGCATGCAATGTGAAATATTCAAAAGTGCTTCTCGTTTGTGAGTCAGTAAACACTTATTAAGCTACTAAACTCCAGGTCCATTTATATGGTTATCCATCATTAATAAAGCACAGAATTAAGAGTTAAATGTGCATTATTTTTATGGATTTGGGCTCAAATAAGTTTACTTAAAGGTAATTGCTCATGACAGATTCATCTCGTCAGAGGATGATAAGAAATATTTGTCATTTCATTTGTTCTGCCTATTCTGAAGGAGTTGAAATACATATGAGCCATGTGTTCTTATGAATCCTTATTGCTAAAAAATCAAGTATTTTTCAGCTGGCAATCTGGAAAGGTTGATTTTACACTGATACAAAGTTTTTCACAGCCAGACAATTTAAATATTTAGGTGAACTGTTACATATTGCATGGTAAAATGAAAATATACCTCTAATCTTATTTGCTTGTTACAGTGCAAAATATTTGACACTGATCTTTTTTTATTTCCACTTCAAAATTGGTTATGGGAATCACAATGTCATTTCATAGGGTGCATGAAGAACCATAACCTGATAAGGAATTTACTGTAGTTTCCTTACCCTAGCATGCCTACCAGAAGAAAATATTTCAATCATTACACTTTTTTCAAATGCAGCTGACTTACATAAGATACATTTTTAGGTACCATTATTATCCCTAGATATCAAGGTGTTTTTTGCTTTACTTCACAACAATCAGTGTCATTAATTTTACAAAGTAATTCACCCAGATGTCTTCTTTCTCAGGCAAGTTTAGTTTCTAGCTCGAGATTACACCAAATTTATAGAATAGGTTAAATTCATGGTCACCAATGTATTTGTGAAAAGAGTTGTACTGTCCTATGTATATTGAAAAAATGTACTTTAAGTGCCACATTGATAAGTTTCTGCTTACAAGAATCGAGCCATTATTGTGAATCGACAATCAATAAACAGAGTTATGAAAACAATCAATAGATCTGCTTAGAATGGAAAAAAATGTAAATTTAAGTCATTTGATCATCCTTAAATCTAACAAGCTTTGGTATCTCAGCAAAATTTTTAATCAGTAATATGTAATATCAGGTCTGCCAAACACTGGCCTGAGAAGTTCCAGTGTTTAAAAGCCTTCAGAATACACAATAGGAATAAATAAGAATTCTGCATATAAGCAGGACCATTTTCAAAATGGTACATTTTGCAGAGTTTCTGCATACAACTTCCCTGCTAATCTTTGCAACATTTCTGTCCGTAAATCTCCATTCCCTGCTCATGAGTGTACTGCTATAGAGAGCATTCATCCAAAGACAATGTGGACTCTTCTGAGTAGTGACTTTCTTCAGGCAACAGACAGTGTGAAAGTACCAGTATACAAAACTTTGTGTCCTTTTCCCTGAAATAAATAAGTAAACGCAAAAGAAAATGAGATATAATGTTGTCATGTGAGATTACTGCTCATCATTAAAGCCATAAATTCCACTCTGTAAATCTGACCATCAATCTGACCAACTCCAGGACATTTTTCTTTCACACCCATGTGATACTTCTCAGGATTTCAGCGAGCCTTCCTGAGCTGATGTTGAGATATACTTTGATGTTGAGAGCAAATTTATTTTCCAGGACTTAACTATTCCAGCTGTCTGCCACTGGTGATAGATATGGATGACTGTCATTCAACTAATTAACCAAATCTTTCTATACCACTAATAAATCTTGTATTCTAAAATAAAAGTAAAATTAATCTTCTTGGATTAACTGACTGGAAGCTTTTACTGAGGAGTGTAACTAGCAGATGGGGACATGTTGTAGATTGCATAATGATTTACTGCAAAATCTCACTTAAAGTACTGTAGGAAACATCTAGACTTATTCATGAAGTATGGCAAATGGTAAAAGGTGATAAACAAAAGTTAGAAATCCTTTGCATCACAGTAAAGCGTGAACACAGACATACCTAAGCAGGAAGGACAGAGTTTTCTGGGCAGTCTTTCCTAAGATCCCAGGATAGCAAGACCATCCAAGTGCATGCTTAACTCTGCATGTATGACTAAATAGCAGAAATTTCTGTGTCTCTGAGAGTCCTACTTAACTGCATTTCTGAAAGGAAGGGGCTTCAGTTAATGCTTAAAAACTAAACTCATCTTGGAGTGCTTTGCTTAATGCAAGCCTAGGCCACGATTTGACAGAGAATTTACCATCCATACTGATGCTCTTAGTTCAGTCTTCAAAACTTTTGTCCCTTAGCTGCAGGTAAAAGCAGTGCAATGCCCTGTTCCTGTATTCATCTTCTATGTACTTATACAGGCAGTCAGCAAACAGGGCTTATATATGGATATAAACACAATGAGATGGTGGCTAGAAAATTTGTGTGCATAGCACATAGGTATACCTGGCACATGCCTTTATTGATTTACAAGTTCTTTATTTCTAGCCTTCTGAGAAAAACAGTAGGGAAATAATAGAATTGAGAATAGATAAAATTAATGCAATAACTTCAAAATTGAACTGATTGCAGCTGAAATAAGAAATGAGCAGAAAAGTAGGCTTACATGTGTGGCCAAAATGTCTATAAAAAAATCACCAGTTTATTCCTTAAAGGCACTGCATTTAGTCAGTTTCTAGGGTCTGCACTTGTATTTGTTAAATTAAATGACAAAGTCTAGTATAGCTTGAAATCGCTAAGTAGATGTCAAAGAGTTTCAAACAGCTTTATTTTTTTCTTTAAGAATAAATGCACAATGCCTATTTCCAGTCCACTATGTAATTTGTGTGGATTTAATAACTCATCTGGCTGCTGGCTGTCAACACCCCTAGATTTTTATATTGACATTCTTTTCATATCCAATTCATTAAATAATCACACTGTAGTATAGTTTGTGATTATATTTTCATTAACTGAGTGCTGTGATACTGCAAAGAAATGCCTCCTATTTGTTTTGTGAGAATCAGCTGCTTTCACAAGAGGAAAAGCCAGTGCAGTTCTGCAGGAACAATTTAAATAGTACTACAGGTTTATCATACAACTTTATAAACAGGATCATTTTTCAAGGTATATACCAATTCAAGTAAAGTCGGTGGACATGCACTGTAAAGAAAGGCACTTCAAGAATAAGATGAATCACTTAATAGGAAAGAATATGCATGTTTCTTCAGCTTTGGAGAATATTCTTAACAATGGCCTCATCTCTGCTGAATTATGAGCCTCTTATACACATGGGGAAAAAAATTGGGAGATAGTGGGTATAATAATCTTCCTAATAATACCACAAACAGAATTTCAACTTTCAAGCCTCTCTTCAAAGTTATGTTAGCTTCCAAAGCTGCTGCCCTTTTCAAAACACATTTCAGGTGCATCATCCTTGCTGATTTATGCATACTAAATGCTATGTGCCCTGTTTCTTCTGCTTAAAGATGGAGGAGGCTGTGTCATTTCATTCTGCACCTAAGCAGCCTCATTCAGATCAAACTGGTCAAAAAAGCTTAAGGCTAATTATGAGAATATTGGTTATGGTCTGAGCTGGGAATAAACAGGAATTTAGCTATTGCCTGACACAGAAACACAAGAAAAAGGCAGACCAGCTCTTTCTCTACAAAATAGTCAAGACTTCCTCCTCTTCATTCAGAACTATTGAGATTACACAGCAGCAAGAAGGCATGACAAACGGAATAATGGTAAAAGTCCAGAAATCTTTCAATTATCACAAACAAAAGCACCTACCTTTTTTTTAGCAGAACAGATTAAGACTTGTTGGGGGTTAGATGGCTCTGAAAGACACTGGGCATACCAGCAATCGTCACTTTACAGAAATATAGAAATATGCATAAACCTTTGTATGTTACCTATATTTGCCCACCACATGATATGGCTAACAGAAACAAGAAAAGGCTTATATCATAAAGAAAAACTTCCATAAATAAAAAGGACTAATAAAATCATTGGCTCTTCAGTGTTCAATAGCATGGCTATATCCATTACCTTTTTGTAAAGAGTGAAATTGTTGTGCAATAAACCTTGTTCCTTATACTATTTGCACAGCAGAATTTATTACCACATCTGACAGTGTTGTGATAGATTCAGGTTAAGCACCAATTGAAAGGAAATAGCCCTAGTCCTTTCTGGCCACAGCTGAAATACAGTAATGTGAAAATACTGAGAATCTTGCCTTTGTGGTATTATTGAAGAAAATGCAGTCAAGAGACTGCGCATCCACTTAACCAATATATACAATTAGAAATGAAACCAATTACTATTTTAAGTTGATAAGGCAGCGATGTGTGAATCTGTTTTCCTAATTCAACTGACTTCCAGTCTTGGGCATACTAAGGCTTTTCATACAGCTGTTCTGAAAAAAAAATACCACCCCAACTGCTAGAGCTATAAAACATGGTATTACCAATTTCAAAATGATGACTCCCAGTCAAAGTCACTTTATCACAGAATTAATAAGGAAAATAGCAGAACACTGTACCTACTGCTGGACTTTTTACTCAGGAAAGATATGATTCCTTGACTTACATGAAATAATTTTTTAACTCTATCTCTCAATACATAGTTGACTGTGCTGGTCTGGAAGAGAGAGAGGTTGGAGGCGTGAAGCTGTTGTCATTTCTGCTACCAGTCTAATGTATGATCTTGGACAAGTCTTTAAATCTTTCTGTATCCTTGTTTGCATTTGAGCTTTTTATTCTCTAAGGTTTCTTTTTCATTAGTTCTTGATGGGTTTTGATGAAATAAGAATAGGTCATGCATATCAAAAGTAATGGCTGTGTTTTTGGGGGGTTTAGTTGTGGGGTTTTACTGTTTTCGTTTTGGTTGGTTGGTTGGTTTTTTTTTGTTGGTCTGGTTTGTTGTTTGGTTGGGGTTTTTTGTGGGGGGGGTGGTTGGTGGGTTTTTTGGTTGGTTTTTTTTTTCTTTCTTGTTTTTGGTTTTAACTTTAATGTAAGGACTTGGTTTTGGCTCTTATACTGACTGAAAACATTCCGCTGGGATGTTTTCATCCTAGAAGGAGGCTGGGCACTTGGAAATAAATGCAGCCATTACTTTCAGTGTAACTGAAAACTTCTTGGTTTTCAGATGAAAATGAAGAGATAACAGGGACTTCAACAAGGCATGAACAGTGTTGCCTAAACCAAATACTACTGATTGTATGGATGCCAGAGGAATCTTCAAGCATTTGATAGACTTTGAGTCTTTTTTCCACATGGCTGAGCAAAGTATGCCTGGTTTCTGTAGGTATTTTTGAATAAGCATGTTCAGCCAGAGAGCCAATAGCTTCTCAGGGCAGAACATTGCTTTTACAGACAGTAATGAAAACCATGGTGGAAGTTAAGCTTATGGGGAAGGGATCCTTTGGAAACAAAGGAAAAACAAGCTATGGAGGCAATCAAAAAATGGTAATTTCTGTATATTATTTTCTGTATATCAAATGGGAATATCCCTACATGACACTAGCCAGGAGATGGTATGAATGAATGCTTTACACTTTGCAATCAACTTCCACCCTCCTTTTATCTGCAAGCAGGGCAAGCTGGCAAATAACAATATTCAAGTGCTCAAAAACTAGTACTGAGAATTTTTGCATAAAAGAAACTATCCAACATTAATTCTAATTAGAACCTCTAATCATTTCTAGGAGGACTATTAGCTATATTTTGTACAGCTTGATTGTAATTTGTAGACTTACAGAAAGCAAGTCCAGACTATTTTGTCTGTTTTCTAAAGTAAAATTTTTGCAAAACACCTTCTGCTTAGAAATGATCTGACTATTATCCAAACATCTCTGGGAGTTCTGATGAACTTGCTTGCATGTATCAATTTAAGCCACCCACACTCTAACTACAAGCAGTTAATTAGATAGAGGAAAGAGAAGGGAAGCTTTAAAAGAACACACTGTTGTCCCATCAGAGAAGGTGGTGGCACATTTCACCCCTGTACTGCACAGCACTAAGGATTTGGGGAAAAGACAAAATGATGCTAACCTGACATACATCCTTACATACAAAATAAAGTATTGGTAGCATGGGTTTCTTTACTTCAGTGGGCTTTGGGTCACGACATAAGATTGCACAACATGAGCAATGAACTGAGGAAAAAAAGATGTGAATACTGACCTGAAGTACAGAGGAGAAAAAAGTCCCACCTCTCCATGCAAGCTCTTTACAATTTTCTTTTATGTATAAATAATAGCCATATTGCATAAAAGGTGCAAGATAGATCATACGTAATGGCTTAAAACAGCAGCCAAAAATAGAATCTTGGGATTTTTTTCTAAGTCCTTTTAGCACATTCTAGGACAAAGCCCTTGTCAAGAGGAATAGACATTTTTGAATGAGCCAACACATTTGTTCCCATAACCTCAAATGGAAAATCCCAACCATCCGTGAAATCAGAAAGGCAGGTTCCTCCTACAAGAAGACGTTTGTAATTATACTGCTTGGGATCAACATTCTGTCTCCCTTTCTTATACTCCTACTCCTCTTATTCTTTCTTGTGATCTCTCACCAGTTCTCATTAGAGAAGAAAATCAGAAGAGGGAAAATAAACACCAAAAATGAGACACTTACTTAAGATGACTTACAATACGAAAAGTTTTTTTAGCTGGGGACAAGCCAATTTGTCTGCACTTAATGAATCAATAACAAAATAACATTTGAAATAAAGTAAACATAAAAAATTAATTACTATATGCACCAATTAATACAGTAGCAGTCAGCAACCTTGTAACCTGAAAGAAATACGCGTCACACATTCTCTAGACAGTTAGAACCTGTACCTATTCTATTATAATTTAAACAGATTTCTTCTTTACTGTTATTTCTGGTGAAATAAAGATCTATGCAGGACTCTCCCCTGCAGTTGAAACACTGTCTTTACAGAATACTGACAAAACTTACCATGTTGACCATGTATGTTGACCATACACAACAATCCTTTCATCTTTTTAATCAAATTAATTGTATCACACTTATACAGCTTGAAGGGACTTCCGTGCTGCATTTCATATCCCCTGAGTAGTTCAGGAGAACATGTACCTATGTCCAGATAGTGCCATATGAAAGTCATGTCTTCTCTGCATTCACTGAGGACAAGGGGGAAGAAGTGCATTGTGCTACTGCGTACCTCAGTTACAGGAAGAAAAGCAAAAGATCTGAGTAAAATTTGTAAGTGAAAAACCTTGCAAGATTTTAAAAAGAAAATAAGTTATGTGTGCATGAGCTGTGCAGGAAGTCAGCAGTAGGGGAAAGAAGTGCTGGGAGAACTCAGGAATGAAGTAGGAAGGTTACAGGTAGAAAAGTAGCTATTAGCTTGTATTAGCCCTTCCTTGTGTGTATGCATGCTGTTATGTACGGTGCCTTGTGAATGTCAGGATCCATGTGTTGGAATGGGTATCTGAAAGACTATAAACTCTATTTCACATTTGCAATCCACTATATGGCAAAAGCAAAGTAGCTGCTCTGTTAACCATATCTGAGTGTCCTTTCAAACCCCTGGATATGTGATAAGATTTGGAGGGTAGGTATTGTACTTTTTTACATGGAAAGTTATGCAGCATTCTTTCCACTTTATGTATGAATCTGACTCTATAATTTCCAGAAAGTAACCTAAATTAATAGCTCTGAAAAGAGGAAATGCAAACTTCAGGTGATTGGCACCCTGTGAATTTTAAGCAAAAAGGTTCATACAGTTCCCAGCACAAGAAAACTTTCTTAAGTCTTTACTGCCACAGCCTACTCAACAGAGTGTGAAATCAGGCCTATCAGTTGTTTCAGAGAGCACCTATGCTCCTTTTTTTTTGCCTTTTCTCTTCATCTTCTCTCCTGCAGCCCTCCCAGGGTTCTTTTTTTCACTAACACGACTCCATCAATCTGTTCCAACTAATCCCTGGATCAGTTCAATACAGCTATATTTAACAAGGTGTTTTTCTCTGCAACATTTGCAGATAATTCCCATTGGCTATGGATTGCCCCAGAAAAGATAGCGATCCTGTATTTCCTGGCTTTGAGAAATCAACATCCAGAAAATACACCAGAAAACCTTCCATCTGCTTAAGTTTTGGGCTTGTTGTCATTAAGTATGTAAGATGAATAAACAAGCTTAACAAGGAATAAAGTTGAAATGCTAACATCAAACACAAAAGAGCAAATAGGCAAAACAGACACCAGAAGGTATGTATGGAGCCAATAGTAGTTCCACTGCCTAGCAAAGATAAGCATTCAGAACAGGTCAAATAATGGAAGCTTAGCTGGTTGAAATTGTTTTCCTCTCAAAAGATAAAATGAGAGCACATCAATATTGTTCGTATTTTTATTACAGGAATAGCAAAAGGCTCCAGGTTATATAAGAATCTTACTGCGTTTCCTTATACCTGCGTAGCCCAAGCAGACAAGAAATGGGCAATTATTTTTGTTTTACAGATGCACTGTAAATTTTTCAGTCCAGATTACACTGGACTGAAATCCAATGAAAAAATCTCTTAATTTTTCTGGAAGTCTGCAGCAGAGCTAAGACAAAGAACTGAGATATCATGAATCCTGGAACTTAATGCATTACCATCTTCCCCTGTTGTTTTAGTAAAAGGAGTAGGTGATTCAGTTTGATGTTCCATCCTTTGGTTTCTTCATATGATACAATTAATTCCCATGATGAATTTCTATGTTGATACTGTTATTCCAGGTTTGATACATCTTCAGCTTAATCATTTCTCCTCTGTGTGTGTTTTACTAGCTGAAAGTGTGTGTGAAATCTCATCTTATTTCCTTGTGTAACATAAAACATATTCAGGAATCAGAGCTCATCCCTTCATATTTCCTTTGCCTTTGTGTGATCAATGAACTTCAGGATCTGATTTTAAAAATTGATGCTATTATTCATTTGCATTGCATGATGGAGGGGAAAGTTCTCTACAGTGTTAAGTGACCCCTTAGTGAAGTCTAGATACTTTAAATCTGTCATTGTATTATGAAAACATATCCCCCTTTGACAGAAATATTTGCTTAATATATATGAAAGCTCATGGAATCCTGAAGATCTGAATTCTTATAGCTCTACATGTTACCAAGCAGGCTTTGTGTGGCAATAAGTAATAAGTAATAAGACAGATTTTTTTTCAGTATTATGCAGAACAGATATTCTGATGTTTTCCATTACCTTTATGCACTGGTGGAAAAATCAAAGAATAAAGTTCAATGAGGTCACAGTACATGGATTTACTTCCTCTTTCTCAAAAGTAGGAGATTTCTTGTTCTGGAGCTATTCATCCCTTGGATCAGCTTTCTTTGCACACCCTTGACAGATACCAGGATAAGATCATCTGTCATGAAGATAGCTCAGTTACGTCTAGGTTGCTTTGTAAAGCATGAAAAGAATTAGCTTATTCAGGGCACATCGAAAATAATTCTACTGAAGTCAAAGTGATTTCTCTGTTTTTTTTTTCTCTTTCCAATATGAACAAGAGTAGAATACATCTCACTTTAGTAAATTATGACATCTGTGTATTCCAAGTCTAAGAAGAGCTGAAATGCAAAATTTAAAGGTGAAACACTTAATGTATCCATTCTTAATGATCTGTAATACAAATGAGAAACCACAGTAATGCTCTTCTCATACCTATTTGTATCAATTTTATACTGGCTTCTTTCATTTCTATCACTCTTTATTTCTATTTAACCCACTCAAAAAGCAACTGAGCTGAAATGTGAAAGACAACTATAATTACTTGAAGTAGAACAGCACAAACAGCAGTCTTCCATTCTCCCACACTGGAATATGTTACTGCATCTTAGGTACAGACTTGGCTCCCTTGTTAACTGTAAAGTAGGGCTGGGGAAGAAATCATGGCAAGATTGAGTTTGCAGCTCTTATGTGGGAGAGAACATACATAAGTAATTCTATTTATTTTGGTGTGCTGCTGTGTATAATCTGTCAGCCTCTTATAAAAGGGATAGGTTAGGTATTAGCATTATTCATCTCAGCTTTATTGCCTTGCACCTAGATAACAAAGCATATACCGATGTATCCAGATCCAAACTTTAAGAACATTGTATAGCATTTATGCCATAAGGTTCATGCATTTCTGCACAGGGGTATCTTCCTTTCAAGAATGCAAGTGTATTAGACTATAATAGGATCTGGCTTTTAGCTTGTTTCATCTGTAGCAAAATTACCGTCTCCTCTAAGCCAGAAATAAAGATACTAACATGAACTACTCCCAGTCTTTGTAGGAATGCTACCAAGGTACATGACAGTGCTTTTTTTTTCTTTCTTTTTTTTTTTTTCTTCCTTTTTCTCTCTCTCAGATCTATTTATCTTCTAACATTATTATATTTTCTAGGTTGCTTTTTTCTATAGTTGGCATTCTTTTATTCTGAAAACAAATGTCTCGTATTCACATAGCAAAATAACATTCTCACACCTGCAAACCCTTCACCATTCAAGTAACCCGCAGACATTAGTAGTCACTTTGATTTCAGTGAGATGAGATGCATGAGCAAGGTGACAAACATGTATGCCTGACTGTAAACAAAATCTTGCTGAGCTATACTTTATCCTGTAAATTGTCCCTCTGAAGTCAAGAGGAATAATTCTTGCATAAGAATTAATATAAGTATCAGAGCTAGCCTTACCCAAATAAACCCCATCCTTTTAATGAATTTTATGCGATTGCTGCCCTACAACTACATAAAGCCCTATTAGCTTCAACTAGGATCCTTCAGGGACTCATTGCAAGCCTAGGTCTTAAAGGCAGGCTGCCCAGAATGAATGTCTTAACTAAAGGCATGATGTTAAAATGATTTAGATTGACAGTTAAATTAAATGAAACTACCTGTGTAGAGACACACAAATTTAGTATGCTCATGCAATTTAGAGTTTAAAGCCCCAGAAGTGCCCACACAAGACCTCACATGGGCTTAATACTGCAATGTAACAGCCTTTGTTGGCTAACAGCACACATGAGATGCATTTTACCTGACAATTTCTCCCTGCTTTGTGAGTTAAGAAGTCTGCAGCACGACTTATGCCTAATGATGAGTTTCATTCCTTTACCAAGACACTGCACCCAGATGTCCAGTCGTGTCTACCCCTGCACTTCCTGATCACCTTGCACAGTTGTGCAGGGTGGCCCGTTTGACCATGTTTATTCTTTTCATGATCCCATTTGATCCATAAGAAATAAATGAGCTTCTGAGTACTGGTTTTTAGCTCTCATCAGAGCTACTTCTAACAGAAAATAGACTTTTTTAATGTTACATAAATAAAATAAAAGATCTTTCCCTGGCTTCTCAACCTTGTGCAGTATTCAGTGAACAGCTTTCCATCTCTTGATGCACTGTATTCTCAGAACGACTTGAAGAGACCAATGCTGACTTCAAGCTCTGTGCCAGTGATTTTACTGAGCTGTGGAGTAACATCCAATAGAAGATAATTTGTTACAGATATGACACAATGAACTATTTTTCAAATATCCCTGTTCTCTGGTTTGCTCTTTGGATTTGGCAACACATTGTTGGCCCTTGATCTGGAGGTTCTTAATCTGCCACAAGCCTGTGCCAACTACACACAATATCCATAAACACAGACTATGGTTTGGAAGGTAGCCCTGTAATATCTGAAACTTGCAGATAACCTAACCTGTTTGTTTTGGGTTTTTTTTTCCACTGGAGAAAAAGTTGGGTACTGTTGTGTTGTGTTTTCAGAATGAATAAGAGAAAATGATGTGGAATAGACAAGGGTTTTGTTTGCTTTTTTTTTCCTAACCTCCCCATAATCCAACAAAAACACAGATCTTTTATGATATATTTCATGTTGATTATAATAAAGTTATAGAAAGGTTTCAGAGACTTAAGATAAGACACAACAAAAATTCAGTGGCATTAACTCAACTCTGTTGTCCCCTTCAGTGGTATCATAATCATTTGGTCTCATAGTAAGAGTTCTTACTAACTACAAAGGCAATTACGCAGGTTGGGTTTTTCTAAACAGACACACAAATAAAACTCAAAACATAGAGAAATAAATGGATATGCTTTTCTCTCAACCTTTTTAATCTCTTTTTTCTCCTCTTCATTCGCATTTGCATTGAGTTTGATATCATCAGGACAGTGAGAAGTGCATGCAGCAAGCTCACTGCCCTGGACTTAAAGAAAGCAGACTTTGGCCTCTTCAGGAACCTGCTTAGTAAGGTTCCATGCGTTATAGCCCTAGAGAGCAAGGGTTGGTTGATATTCAAGGATAACCTGCTA
>WYDI02039599.1:0-14922 GCA_009867235.2 Psittacus erithacus
TATTATTGGTGGTAGCAGCAGTGGTTTCTGTTATACCTTAGTTACTGGACTGTTCTTATCTCAACCTGTGGGAGTTGTATTCTTTTGGTTTTCCTCCCCATCCCTCTGGGAGAGAGGGGGAGAAAGAAGGGTGAGTGAGCGAACAGCTGCGAGGTACTGAGTTACCAGCTGGGCTTAAACCATGACAAATATTCATGAGCAATCATACTCTAAAACAATGCAATAGTACATCTTCATTTTTAGAGACGTCAGCAATAGACAGGGATGTGTACTGTCCATCCATTCATGTAACTTTATTTTTCTTTCTGATAAGTTTGCATACTGAAAGTTGTTAACAGGTCATTAGTATCAAGCAAGGAGTTTGAAATTACTTTTTCCCCTAATTTTTCTCACTTTTTTCTGCAATACTCACAATTTTTGCACTATGTTGCTGTTTTATCTGTTTTAAGACCCCTGTAATAATCAAATTTCTGTAAAAAAGTCACTGCTTTGTGTTTTCTGGGTTATAAATGAAACACCTTTATGTTAGCTTAGACTAAAAAGATATCTCGGGATATTTCAAAGTGTCACATGAGATGATTAGTTTTTTTACTGAGAGTGATTATCAGATAGCAATTCCTGAATTCTAGATAAACACACGCTCATTTTGTGACTATTTTCACAGCATATGGTTCCAAAGCTTTAGTTAAAACTGGTCTGGTGACTTGCCTGCTAGCACATGGCACTACCAAGCACAAAGAGCTAAACTGAAGTGACAGTGGGATTGCATCATCAGTGGACATACATATACAAGTATATATATGTATAAGTAACATTGTAATGAAACCTTGTCCCAAAATGAAGGACTCAGAGATCTTCTATGTTTCAATTTTCAGAAAATTTTGACTTTTATTGGTGTACTGTGAAGCACAAAATTGTTCCAAGGCTTCTCAGCAAAATAGTTGAATTTTGCTACCCTGACTTTTCAGGGTGAGGGCCAGACAAAACTGGAATGCTTCTCTCCAGAGAAAAAGGAGAAAGAAAAGGATGGAAGATGTGAAAGAAACACAGAAGAAGGAGGACGGACAGGAAGAATTGCCAAATTCCTGTCGTAGTTTTCCCATTATTGCCAGGGAAAGATAAAGACAACAAATGACGCTTAAACCACAGAGCATCTGCCACCTTCTGTTTCCTTACCACATCTTTGGTAGCAGAAACCAGCTTGACTTTCTAGGGCTCTGACACAGGCAAAGAATGGAAATGTTTTGTTTGTCTATCTCCAGCAATGTGATCTCCTAAGCAGCTGATCACTCCAGCAGTGTCTAAAGGTGTCACTGGCAAGGTGAACATTGTAAAATGAGTGAAAATACCCTTCCCACAACTTGACAAATAAGAAAGGCATAAAAATATATGAAACAAAATCCCATCATTTTCAGACATGACAGTTACACATAAGTTGGGACTTATTTCCAGTAGTGAAACTGATAGAGCAGAAATTGCATGCCATGTGAAGGGTCTGATTTCATATCTTTCTTAGTCCATCTCTAGGATTCTACAACCAGGAACTTATTTATGTCCTCCCAAAGCATGTGCAACCTATTGCCATCAGCTTTGGCTAACTTTAAATATGAATGACTGTAGAAAAAAGTTCTATATAGTGTAAAGCTAAAGACTGTTTTGACCAAAATACAAGGGTCTCTGACTTTCACAAATTATCAACCACTGCAGTTATCATTGTGTATGTATTAGCCAAATTTAGTTTCATGGCCTAGATCCTCTTTCTTAAACTTTCCTGGCAGCCTTTGTTTAGACTATTCATAGTCACAATGAATTAATTGCAATAATGTTTACATTTCAGGATTTGAGTTTTTTCCTAACCTTTGGAAGTAAAAATGCAAGCATTCTCTACCGAAGTTAAAAGGTACATGAGTAACTTCTCATATGATTCTTATTTCCAAAGGTAAAAAAAAGTGTATTCCCAAAATGTAGGTTTTGGGTTGTGTTGGTTTTTTGTTGGGTTTTGTTGAGGTTTGTTTTGTTTTGTGAGGTTTTTTTTAATCAGGCCTCTTTCATGTTTTTCTCTTGTCTGGTGCATACTTCATAATTACTCTTTGGGACTAATATAAAACTTCAGGTGCAATACAGAAAGAAAAATAAAATAGAAATATATTATGAAAGCAGATGATTACTTTCATCCGTAATTTAATTAGAAAAGTTCCTTAAAAGTTTAAGGGATCTTTTGGAGTATTAGAACTTCTAAGATAGCTTACGTTGGAGAATTCTTTTGTTTTCCTTATTTTTTTTTAATGATTTTCCGCACAGAATTCTTTGCCCTCTTTTTGCCTTCATACTTGTTTCATTGTCAGAATGCTACATCTCTATCATTTAGCCAATAGATTGTCACGGTCTTTTATGACTATATTGATATATAATGATTTGTTAAAAATCTTTATGAATTTTTTTAATTAATATTTTTTGCTTTGTTTCTAAAATGTTTTGAGATATTTAACTAGATGTGACATTTTTGAGGGGTTTTGATTTTTTTTTTTATATCACTGTTTTTAATACTCTTATTTCTAAGAACATCTCAGTCAGTGAAAAAAAATTACCCATGACTCTCTGTGAGCTGTTTAAAGCCTACCCAGTTTGGATGACAATATGGCATAAACTCTGGAAGTGTTGAAATTGTCAGCTCTCTGTATTTCATGAAATGCTGCCTGAGAATCATGCTAAGTTGAAAAGCCATGGATGAAAACCTTACTTTTTAGGGAGAAGTAAATAATGTTGAGTCTTTTGTAGTGGTTAAATAATTCTTTTGTGGATTTTTTTTTATTTTGCTTTTATTTCTTATTTCCATTCAGAGGTTATATATTTGAATTAAGCCATTTTGTATTAAGTTCTGAAGTATGATTTTACAACAGACTGTTTTCATAAATCCAGATAAGGCATTTATCAATCCTACATTAATTTTCTTGATTCCCTGACATGAAAGCTGACATTTACAAATGGATATGACGATAACAGTTGACAACAAGAGCAAGAAGCTGACCCATGGGGAGGACATCATTTGGAAGAAGTATCTACAAAAGTTGATAGGAAAAAAATGGGCAGAAAATGATGAACAAACGCTTGAGCCAAAACTAGTAACACTTCCATACTAGACAAGATGTGGGGGGGAGGTGGAGGTGGAAGAAAGTACAAGTCTATCAGGAAGATGAATGTAGACAAACTGGATTTTCTGAGCAGGACTATTTTTTTGTGCATGCATTAGCCAAATCTATTCTCATGGGCTTGATCTTCTTTCTTAAGCTTTCCTGGAAGCCTTTGTTTTGGCTACTTTTAGGCTACTCATAGTCAAAATGAATTCATTAAAATAACATTTATATTGGATAACTTGATAAGTACACTTTTTTTTTTTAATCCATATCTACTTAATGTCTTTGTACAAGAACAAATCCTATGACTTTAAATACTTGGCTGGGAGCTGGCATTTCATCATTCCAAAACGCTGTGACATTATGGTGTCTTACATGGTATAATGACCTTATGATCTGACATGATGAATTGTTCACTCCTTGTGGAAAACTGCTTTTACTTTGCACTGATTATAAACCAGGTATTTGCTCTGTACATAGGTATTGTAGGGCTGCTACTCAAAAAAAAAAAACAAAAAAACAGAAAAACAAAACCAAAAAAATAACCCAACAAACCAAAAACCATTGTATGAGCGGCTTAATACATTTGGCCAGTCTTGCTTCTAAGCTTCAGTGACAACTTCATAATTCAAGCATTATGAACTCTTATGCAGTTCAAATCAAGTTTAACTTCTGTCATAAGTCTATAGGATCTTCTTTTCCAGCCACTGTTTCTCTTGGCTATTAGTGGCCACATGAAGAAAGTCACAGTGTGAAAGTGCATTTAAGCCTTTGAGTGAAAATTTTTTTTACATATCTTTCTGGCTAACTATTGCTATTATCCAAAGGGCATAAGATAAAACCGAGTGAATTATTTTCCTTTTCTTTTTTGTCTTTTGTTTCTTAACCCAAGGACAGATTTTTATTTTCTGAATGTATGCTTTCTGGTAAAACCAGATTCATATTGCAGTTTCCTGGCTCTTCTCATTTACTAAACTTTTGTTTAATATTGATTTCAGATCTATGATCTGTGAGAGAGTTATTATACTTTTCAAAATATGTAAATAGTCTTTCAAACAGCCACATGTTAAAGGAAAAAAGAAAAAATCTGCAATTTATATTTCATAGTGTGAAGACAGAAACTTATTGGGAGAGTGCAGCTTTTTAATAATTCAAACAAATTTTTGCTGTTAGGCAGATTTTGGCTCCCATCAAAGTCGTCCAAGAAAAGGTGTGTATTGGTGGTGTCCAAAAATAAGTTTAAAATGATTCAAAATTTTTTTTTCAAAATATTGAATATAAAAAATCAAACCAAATTAAAGGTCTGATTATTTTAAAGAACACTTTTTTTTTTTTTTTTTACAGTTCTATTTCACAAAGATGTGTTTTGTGAGGAAAAAAAAAAAAAAAGAAAAGAAAAAGAAAAAAGCTATCTAGGTTTCTGCATCCAGGTCAAGGAGCCACACACCATGGTGTTTCTTGCATATAACATGTGTTGACTGGTCTTTATGACTTCAGAAGGAGCAGGATATCAGTTCTGATTTTTAACATTTCTTTGTGATGGATTATGTCACTAACTAAACATAGTATCTTGTCTTGATTTCCTTTTTTTTAGAACAGTAAAACTTGTAATGATTTACAGGCAGTGGAGATCCTCCTTGCTGAGGGCTACTGTGCAGGCGAAGGCAAGCATCCTTCCCATCCCTGTGCATACCCCTGTCTGGTATGTGAAAGCGTTTGACTTCGTGCTTTCATGCTCACTGTCTGTGCTTAGCACTGGAGGGAAGAAAAGCTCACAAGGATTTTTACCGAGGGTTATAAAATTCTGATGGGAATGGATCCTAACACCCCAAGGCAAGAGCTGCCCTTGCTTCTGAGTAAGAGTTATAAATATCTTCCAGCAGAGATAAAGTCTACCTCTCACTTTGGCAATCAAACAGTAGTTCTGTGAGGCGTTTGGAAATGTGAAGTGTTATGCGTCATTCTCTCTTCTCTGAATCAGTGGGAACTTTCGTATTAGTTCCTAAGGCACAAAACCATAGATGATCAGTGTTATTCATAAAGCCATACTAATTAATGCTTATGTTTAGACAATATTAAGTCTTTGAGGATTTTTATTTCTGCTTAGTATGTATTTCATGACTTCTGTATTTCATTACTTACGTATTTTGCTCCCCAAAGTAATGAGAATCAGGGGGTTTTGGTAGGAATTTTTAGGATTATTTTGCCATTTTTAAAAGACTAGTGTTATACCTAGAGTTTTTTCTAGCTTCTTTTCTTTTTTTCTTTTTTTTTTTTAATCCTCTGATACCTGCCCCAAAGTCCATGACTTTTCAGAATAATTACTAACAGTGGCTCAGTGAGCTAATTAACTAATTCTCTTTGGGAAGACTAAAGAAGGCAAAGGGATTCAAATGTTGATTATCTAGAAACAGTAAGAAATGTATTAAAGTAAGTTTTATAATTCTGTACAAGTTTTGTGGGGATAGAAATTGTATGCTTTTGTAAGAAAACTGAAATTCAGTCTTTTTAATTATAATCAAATTCTTGCATACCTCTACTCCATGCAGAGATCATTCTGACAAACACAAACATACACTTTCTTGATGAAAATAATTTTCCTTTCATGATTACACTTGCTGACTCCTCATTACTTAAACTGCTAGAAAGGGATCTCAAGGGAGTGGCTTAGTCTATTCCCTTAAGGTCAAGAGCTTCACAAGTGGATGTAAGTAATTGAGCTATAGGGCAAAGATGAGTAAAGCTTTTAGGAAGTTAGGAAAAAAAAATCCTCTTGATAAAGAAATGAATCTAATTTACAGAGTGTTATTTTAGTATATAAATTTTCTGATTATATTGCATCTCATAGGCAAATTTCCTATTAATTACTAAAAATGAAGGACCAATTCTGAGCCAGTTTCAGGAATCCTTTTATCAGAGAGTGGGGAAGTCAGCAGTTCAATAAAACTCAGTGTGCCCTGAAAATGAATTTTGAATCCTGTAAAGGCTTGTTTAATAATGTTTTGTCACATAAGTATAGCTAAGCAGTTGGGATGGCAGAGAACTATAATTTTCTAGGGAGAGTACCTGTAATGTTCTGAGTGACAATTTTTCTGAACAGGTGTTGAAATGTGTTTACATCTCAACTAGGCATATATATATCACTGAAGGAAAGATGACACTTTTAGGTTGCCATTCATCCCACCATAAAGCACTTATGTAAAATAGATCAGATGAATCTTGCCTTATAGCTTCTTCTGACTATAAGGAAGCTCCAAGCAATGAGCTTCATGGGGCCATGTCTGTGTGGGACCTTCACGCTGTGGATTTAATTTAATTACCTTACACAGGGGTACAAAATGCCATGCAAGTTCATCAAGAGAATTCCAGAAAGACAACCATGAGCCTACACAGTATCTGTTCTTCTCTGGATAATCAGCTGGATGTTAGCTGGTATACCTAAGGTATCTCTAATGAGACTGTGTTTGGGTGACTATATTGATCTGCTAACATTAAGTGAAATGCAAAAGCACTTTCCTCATACTGAGAGTTACTGCTTTACTTCCTGGAACATTTACACCACATCCTTAATTGTCATTGATCCTTCTGATTCAAACCTCTTGGAAATCCTTACAATCCCTAATTGTGCGCAGCCTCTAATCATAATGCTTGAGGTGGTTTGTGCTTTTTATCCCAGTTCACAATATGGCCACCTGAACAGCATTGTACTGCTACAGTAAGGATAGCCTTAGAAGAGGTTACAAATGAAGGAAAGAATTTTTACAGAAATTAGCAAAAGCAACAGCATCATTAAAAATTTGGCTCCTTGAGAATTCATCTCTAAGCCTGATGATGCTGTCTTTATCATTACTTAATTTGCCAGTCACTACAGAACTAAGGATCCTGATCATGACTAAGTAGGCTAACTCTTTGACACAATGCTTGGATCATTGCTTTCAGCTTTGTCTGATTCAAGAGTGGACACGAACTAATACTGTAAGTATGTTTGTCGTGGTTTAAGCCCAGCTACACAGTCTTTCACTCACTCCCCCACTTCCTCCCTCAGCTCCTGGAGGAATGGGGAGGAGAACTGAAAAAATGCAACTCCCACAGGTTGAGATAAGAACAGTCCAGTAACTAAGGTATAACACGAATCACTACTGCTACCACCAAAAATGATGACAAGGGAAATCACAGGAGAAGTGAATACAATGGCTTACCACAGACCGATACCCCACCCCACCCCAGCAGTCCTCTAGCCCTTCTGGGGAACTGCCCCAGTTGCATCCTGGGCATGACGTGCTGTGGTATGGAATACCTCTTTGGTCGGTTTGGGTCAGGTGTCCTGTCTTTGCTTCCTCCTGGCTTCCTCTCCTCCCTGACAGAGCATGAGACTCAGAAAGTCCTTGGTCAGAGTAAACATTACTGAGCAGCAACTAAAAACATCGGTGTTATCAGCACTGTTCTGAGGCCGAAAGTCAAAAACACAGCACTGCACCAGATACTAAGAAGCAGAAAAATGACTGCTACTGCTGAACCCAGGACAATGTTATTCGTAAATTATAGTGTTAAGAAGCCCTCATCTTGAAAAATGTTTCCACAGAGAAAGATCACAAAAAAAGCACAATGAATGATCAATCTTTATTTCAGAAAACGTAGTTTTTCCTTGGTGCTTACACTGCTCCCACCAAATGTTTAAAACACAGCAGTACTTAGTGAATGTTTATGGAGATAGGAGCTTATATCACTGGAGACAGTTAAGGTGTATTTATCCAGTTAAAAGTTCTGTTCCTAGCCGTACAAGTTGTGCCTGAGTTACAGTTTCAGCTTTTGAGACTTTACGACTATTTTTTGTTATTCTCTAAAAATGTGTTAGAGATACCTTAGGTATATTATTGGTTTAGGCCAAAGGAAGATTTCATAGCTCTTCAGCATGGTACAGAAAGAAAGGAAGGGAATATAGGTGTTAAGGAGATTGGGCAATTTATTTTTACTAAGTTCTTGTTGATCCTTTTTCTTTCATCATCAGTCTAGACAAGAAAAGTAAATAGTTTCAGTTTGTTGGCCAACTAGCTTGACTTGAATATATAAAATTCATTCTATATATAACATTCATTGCGCAAATAAAAAGTACATTATGCATTATACATTATACAGAGACTCAGACATGCAGGGCCAAGAAGATCATCAGATCTTCTTGTCTGACCTGTGCTATCACCATGGATGGTAGCTGCAAAGCATGCCCTGGTCAGGTTGTGTCAGATGCTACAGATACATCAGAAGCGATGTAAGGTTTCTATCACTTCTCTACTAATTCTGGTTTTATAACATAAACCATCAACCAGCCTTGCACGTCTGTGCCTTTCTTACTTAGATCCCTACGGAATTTTCACCACCTCAGTGTAAAAAAAAGACCTTCAGGATACACACATTGTTCTTTAAAGTTCATCCAAAATGGTACCGAAAACTTCACATAACCATAATGGCTACACTTTTCATTCTTCCAAAAACTACTCAACTTCTTTACATTTTCTTCTATGTTGTCCATCCTCTGCTCATCTTCCACAGTTCGTCCTCTGTCGTTGTTTTGCTAGTCAAGTTGTTATATTATAATTGCTTTCTCATGTATATCATTTTAGTTTGGTCTTCTATGAGGAACTCCGTCATTTTCTAGCTTCTTGTCAAACAATTTTTCTTCTTTTCTCAGACCTTTATTTGGTCTTTTCTTCTCAAAGTAGCAACATAAATTACAACACCACTGGCAATTTTAGAGAAATTAAAAGCCATAATGTTTTTAACATCAGTACATATAAAGCTGAAAATATAAATCAGGAGTTTAACAAAAAATAAATTTGGCTACTTGCCGAATTTTCAGCCCTTTTGTTTTACAGTTTTTATAGTCTATATTTACTTATTTAATTATGGTTAATAAATTGGAACTGAGAAGTTCTCATCCATGCATATTTTAAAACTGTCTTTTTTTTTTTTTCCCCTCTGATTACAAATGTAATTGCATATGGGAACTGAGTAAGCAAAAAAAGAAAAATTTTGGGTCAAATTAATTTATCACTTTGAATGATCCTCTTTTATAAAAAAAATACAACAAAAAAACCCCAGCAACCAAGCTTAAGAAGCTAATTGAATTAAGTATTTTTCATAAAAGGAAATCACATTGTCTAATTATTTTTTTATGTCCAAAATTTAACTATTTAGAAATTTTAATTTATTAATGAAAAACTTGATAAATCTTGCTATACAACAGAACAAACCTATTGTCTTTGATATACATTACCTTTTGAGAAAAGTTAGTTATATAGGATAGTATCCCACAAATTCTGATATGAAGCACAGCCAGAATTCTGTTCATATTATTCATGCCTGACTTGTGGTGCACCGAACTGTAACAATGTAAGCTATTTCACAAAGTCTTTTAACACTGAAGTGGAACAACCACTTTCTCAAGAGCTTTTCTATGCCAGCCCAATCCTGATCTCCTTTGTGTAGAAATGCCAAGAATATAAACTTTTGCTTATGAGTTCTAATAGATATTATTTTCCATTGGAGAGCAAGCCTGAAAAGAGTGTGGCCCCTCAAGTCCTTTGTCTCTTGTAGCTTTTAGCATAATACAAGAACATCAGAAGTAATTAAACAAAATTATATTGTAAATCCCAAGATAAAAGCATGACTAATGATTTATTCTTTGGTGTTTTGTCAAAGCCCTATTCATAATTTCAAAGCTGTAGTCAATATTCATGTAGCCAACTCTCCCTAAGTAGATACTTCTTTCCACTACTAAAATGTTTGTGTGTTGATAATTTCTTAAAGTTCTAAGGAAATGTTCTTATTAGTTACTGTTCTTTAATATTTTGATCCAAGCACTGGTTTTCAAAAATATATTTTCTTTGAGATTCACACTAATGTGTTAGTTTTTTACATCTATCTGTATATTGTTCTTGCATCAAGAAGATGAATAAGACTCACTTCCCATAAAGGTATAAAAATCCAGTGCTGCATTTTATAAGGCCCTGAGTAACATTTCAGTTAAAAAGCAGGCCTTGCTCAAAAAAAAGAGCTTTCAGAATTGGGTTTCTTAACTATTTGTTCACAAAGAAAACAGATACCACAAATGTAAATTTTAAATCTGTTTTTCTAATACGTACTTATTAGACATGAAACCATTACTTTTCAAATCCTCAGAAATCCTTGCATCTCATTCTGTTGCATATGATTTATATGTTGTTCTATACACAGGTTGAATTAATAGTACAAAAATAAGCAGTTCAATTCAACATATATATATTTGGCTACAATCCTTTCAGCTAAGCAGAGCTTCTAGTCCACAGAATAACAACATAACCCAGGTATTCTTATGGAAATTTTTTATCTATCTTGTACTTTCTTCCCTTTCTTAGTTTTACATGACTGTATTTGAGGGCCATGTTCCAATAACTGTATTTTAATTTTTAATATTGATTTGAATTTTCAGTATGTATGAGATGTTAAAGACACTGAAATTATTCAGCTTTTCAACAGCAACTATCAAAAATTTAATTTAACATTTAATTCTTTGCATTACAATATAAAATCAGGAGAATTTAATTTTATTCTTTAGATATGTAAGTTTATTTTATTTGCCTCTATTTTGTTACTTTTAAAATGCACTTATTTTCTACACGTCAATAAAAATATAAAACAATTCACAGTACTCAGTGACTACTGTGAACAAGCGAACAAGACTGACTTGTGTTATTTTCCATGCACTTCAAAATGTTAAAATATACTATTATAGTTCTGCTGAGGTTGAGGTGGAGATAAGAGCATAAAAATTGCTAAGTAATGCAATTTCTTGACTGTTTGCTTACCCCAATCCAAAATATCATATTTTTGGAAGAAGGAAGTTTGAAATTTTCAAGAAAAGCACATGCAGAATTAGTTGTATTAGAATGACTTAGCGTTTTGGATGAGTTCATATTGAGTACCCTGCAGACTGCCTGTAGCTTTAAGTTCCAATGCAGAAGAACATTCTACTTTTAAGAGGTAAAAGTCAGTGTAGGATTTTTTCATTCAGCCTCATACACCTACCATACAGATATCTTTGACTGAATTTTTCCCAATAAACTCCTTTCCTAATTAGAAAGGAAGAGGAATAAACACTTCTAGGGAACAAAACTTGGATTCTATTTACGACATCAACATTAAGGTAATATAAACTGTGCCTTTGGAGTTTCTATTTTTCTGCTGATTATTACAGAAGCCTAGGGTGAAAGCTTAGATGTAGATGTCTAAACAGTAGACATATCTCTTCTGAGGCTCAGAGACCTTAGAAGGTACCTCTCAGAAAGCTCCAATTAATTTGTGTACACAACAAATTGTTTCTTTACCACATTTACTCATTTATAATTTTTCCCTAATCTTAGTTTGACTGAGGTTTATTTTTATTTATTCCATAGAATCCCTTCTAGACTGACCATACGTATGATGCATAGGACACGCTTCAGCTCTTTTCCACATCCCCATGTCTCTAAAAATTAATCACTATTTAGGTGTTTGGTTGTTTATTTTGGGGGGTTTTGTTTGCTTGTTTTAACTATTTGACATACGTGAGATAACATGAGCTGTGTCACAGCTTGCCGGGGGGATTAGCCCTACACACAAACCATTCTGCATCTGGAGGCCAGAACTGATCCTGCAATAATGCCTTAGTGGATAGTGTACAGGTCACCAGATTAGTACAATAATTAGGGAAAAATGGGTACCTGAAGAGAAGTTCTGCTTGCCTATGTGTAGTCACCTGTCAGGACAATAGATTTGTGCAGCTCAGCAGCAAACTATATAGGCTTTATAGAAAGCTTCTGCGAAAAAATGATTCAGACAAAGATTTAGGTGAATGTCATCAAAATATACAACTTTAAGATACATAGCTCTGCTACACATCTTCTAGTGTATTTAAATTTATCCCAAGAAAAAATTAATTTAGGACAGTTTCTGGGGACCATTCTTTCAATATTTACACAGGCAACACTTCATTTGCGGCTGTCCATTCAGTTACACATCACTATCTTTGGCAAGCATGCCCTTGCAGATGATGATGATGGCGATGATGATGGCAATGATAATGATCATATTATTATTATTATTACTGACAGGAAATCAGGATACTTATATATACCATCATAAGACAAGACTGAACATAGACTTTCTTTTTTTTCTGTAGCACCTATAGTACCATACAACAACTATGGAATTTCAGGAATTTCAAGAATGATCCTGAGGCTCTTTATCACCTTGTCTTTCCAGTAGAGAGATCAGAAAATGTTGTATAGGGTATATTTATGCCTATCCTCACTTCTAATGAATATTTCAAAGAGTAAATCCTGTATAATTATCAATATTGAACATTTATGTTTAAAGTTGACACATTTTGTTGTAACACATTCTTTTACACAAAAACTTTTTAAAATTTCTTTTCACTGTCAAACTTTTTTTTTTTTAAAGAAGTCTGCAGTTTTGTATTTTTTTTTTCTCCACAATTTATTGAGCTTTTAAATCAGTAGCTTCATATGAGAGAAAAGATTATGGGATTTTATTGACACCAAAACGTTTCTCCCAATGCAAAAGTCATAATCTGTCCCCCAGAAAAGGAAAATATATGGTAATGATTCTGTGTTTATAACCAGCTCTTGGTTTATAATTCAATTCCTCAAGAATAGGCACAGAAATATTTCAGGGAACAGTTATAAAATGCATTCTTTTTCTTATGAAATCTGCTCATTTTTGTAGGTATGAAGAGAGACATCAGACATAAGGCAAAGAATGAACAGTTCTGAAAATGTTGCATATAAGCTACAATAGCAATATTCTATTTGTGCTCAACTACAACTTCTCTGTCGAACGTCAGGCTCTGAACTCCAACTCAATATAAGACTACCTGATAAGAAACATTGGTAGAAGCAAGAGAAAACAGGCATTTGGTGGTTCCTAGAAACACCACTGCATTTCCTTCATTTACCTCTCAAGCAGGTAAATCACTTAAACTCCAAACACATTAGCAGACAGTAAGCTAGAAACATGGCACCTGTCTTTAGGCACTCCTAATTTAGGAATTATACTTTAGAGTATAAAGTTAAACTCCCTGTATAGTCAAGAGGGAGCTGAGTCCTCTAGCTAATGATCAGTACTGCACAAAATCTCAATTCTAACTTTAATGAGACAAACTTAAGTTCATGGGTGATATTTAGGTTCCTAAAGTAGGCATGGCATTTACATTGGTAAGATAGTAGTAAAAATTTGTCTCTCAAAGAGTTTCTTGTTAGTAGCTAAGGGTGAAATACAAAGAGCTAATGTGTCTGACATATAACTCAGCTGAGATCTGAAATCCAAACTGAGTTGCCTAGTGAACATTCACTTAATGTCTTAAAATTTAATTCTGCAAGTTTTTATGCCAATCTGTTGTCAGCACAGAACCTACTTAGAACATTACATTTATAAACTTGACAAAAACCTGAGAGATCTGAACACCCAGACCTTATCTCATGCTTGTGAGCTTGCATAAGGAGAATTCCATGTACCTTATTCTATTACTATATCCTAAATTAATTAGAAAAAAAAATTGAAAAAAATAGAATTCTGTAGCTCAGAGATGAATGAACTCTAATGGGGCATATTTTCTCTATGCCATTTCTTACTGGCTGACTTAGGTATTTTTCTGTACAACATATACTCCCTGCAAGAAAGTCAGCTCATAGGGCCTCTTTACAGAAGAGAGATCCAAGTGTGTGTTTTCCCTACATAGGATCCAAATCTTCTCTGGGCTACTCCAAAAGTAACATTCTAGTTACATGACGGAGCAGTAATCTACAGAGATGGTGTAAAATTATACAGGTTCATTAACTTTGCAGGGTTTATTAACATGTAATTTCACTGCATTCTTGATGAATGATACTGACGCCAGTTCTAGAATTTATCTGGGCAAGAGCAGATTAGAACTGCTTGTCCATATTGCACAGCATGATGCAGGAAGGAATTCATATATGCAATTTGGGAATGTGGTTTCACTCTCAAAACCCTGGCATTTAATTTAACTTTCTGTTTAGGATCTGGCTTTTATTATTTAGCGAGCCGAATACTTAGCAGTCTTCTGTCTTTTAGCACACAGATCATGAGAAGAAATGATACATTAATACTTGTGAAACAAGCCACACAAGTCAGTACGAACTTCATTAGAAAGTACAGGATAGCGGAATAAAATATTAGTTCTGTGTTGGATAGATACAATACGCATACTATAAAATACAGTACTTGAAGATAGCACCCAGTTGAGACGGACAAGAAAACATAGGCTGAGAAATATGCCTTTTTTCTTCTCCCCTTTTGGTAATTAAGCAAACAATATATGGTATCTCTTGATTACGAAAGTTCTGCAATTTAATATTGGGTAGTCTTTTGCCTGTTAATAAAATATCACTTGGTAATAAAGTGACGTTTTGTTAACACGCACCAAACTGATATGTCGAAATGCAATTTGGAAAAATAAAAAAAGTGTAATACAATTCATGCCATGTATTGCCAATTTTATATTCATAATAAAACAAGTCTTCAGAGACACATTCCATTTACTTTTCACTAGCTATCCATTTTTGGTTTATTTGTTTTAACAACATATTTTCTTGTTCAACATCTTTGTTGGTGACATGGACAGTGGGATTGAGTGCGCCCTCAGCCAGTTTGCCAAGGACACCAAGCTGTGTGGTTCGGTTGATACACTGGAGGGAAGGAATGCCATCCAGAGGGACCTTGACACACTTGTGAG
>WYDI02039603.1:0-11796 GCA_009867235.2 Psittacus erithacus
GGGCGGAACGAGCAGGCTACATGCTTTTCTAATTTACAACTAAGCTTAAACCACAACAGTTACTATTTCAATTATTGTATATTGCCCATTGGTAGCTGCACAATGCTATAGTAAAACATGTTTTAATAAAATGTTGTCCACCAGTACTGTTATTAACAAAGACTTTAAACACCAACTGTGATTCGTTGGAGAAATAAAAAAGATAAAGTGTATTTTTTGATCCTTTGATTCTTAGTGTTCTTGTCTAAGTATTTAGAACTCTCTGTTTAATTCTGAAAGCATCTAACATTAACATACTGAAACCAGCAACTCATAGTCAGGAAAAGGCAGTTTGCTTTCTTAAATAAATACATTTAAGATTTCTGAAACATTACCTTTCATAGAAGAGTCACAAGAAATAGTCTTTGTTTTAAAAATTGACTTCTGCATCTTTTTCTGTGTAAGCAAATACAGGACCCCAGATGGGGCTTTTGGAGAAAGCAGTTCTTGATGGGTTAAAACATCCTTTCAAAGTCACACAACTAAATCTACAAGGAAGTTGCCTTCAGCTTTAATTTAGACACAAACCATTCCAAAATACAAATTACAGCTAATCACTCAGATTTTCAAGATACACAGAAATTTTTAGATAAAGTCACTGCATTTGCATACACATGCCACTTGCACGTATCAACATGGTAGTTCAACAACACTGTGACACACACACGGACACTTTTATTTCAAAGTCAGACTGAGGCTGGCCTGAAATTCTTTTGAAGACTAACATTACTGTCTATTCACATGCACAATCACAGAAATCACTCAGCCTTACAAACGAGACTTTGAAAATGCCATTACTCTGACTTGGGAGTGCAGCCTTCTAATTTCCAGAATGTGGATGCTATACAGATAATGCCACCTAATTCCTCTCATACCAACTGCTCCATTACAGTAACATACTGAACTGAGTGGTTTGTCTCCTCCTCTCACCTTCAACAGCTCCAGCCCTTGAGTAATTCAGCCTCCTGAATGCCAGTTATGCAACATTTGCTTGAAGGCAGAGGGTGGTTAGGAAGAAGTGAATTTCAGATGAAAGAGTAATACCAAGAGAAGGCTGACTGCTTAAAAGATATTACGTTCTCAGGAATTGCAGTGGTCCACATACATAACAATTTGCCTCACCTAAGCAGTGCCCTATACTGCAAGAGAGAGAGATGCATTTACACAGAATGAATATGCATTACATAAAGACAACACACACTGCAGAGAACTTTGGTTCAGTGGTGTAGAATACCATTGTTTAAAACATTGTCTTACTATTGCTGCTCTTTCAGCATCAGCACCATTACTGCTACAGGAAAACTGAACACCTACTAAGAAACCAGTATTCAAATTAAACTAGTATATTAATTAATGTTTTATCTGATAAGGAGTATCACAGATTTTATTACAAGCTCTGAGGTGACAAGCATTTACTAGAACCAGCAGCTATGACCATACACTTTACTGTGAAGAAATATGAAGACACTGACACATCCCTGCTCCATCCTACCTAACAAAACACTTATCTGCATCAATATACATATATCTGGAGTCTACAAAAGTATCAATTTTAATATCAATTCTTCCAGTAACCATCATTTAAACCTATTCAGGCCATAGCACTAAAACCACCCAAGGCTCCCTTGGTTTTGCAGATAACAGATTATAAATTCCAACACATAAAACCAGAATGCATCCTCCAAGAGGGCAAATGCAAATCTCGTTTAGCCTTCAGAACTTAAGTATCAATTTATGTGATTTTTTGAGCTGGTAGGTCAGACAGCGCTCCAAGAGCCAGGAATTGTATTGTGAGTGTTATTTCAGTGCTATCCTAAGCAGCTGAGTATAGAAAAGTAATTGCAGGAAAACTCAATGCGCCAGAACTTTTTATAATTTTATGCAGGCTCTGGAAAAAAAACCCCAATTGACATTATTTTCCACCTCAAGTATCATACAAAAAGGTAAAATTAAGATGACATAATATAAAAATTACTAATAGGTGCCTTTTTTTTTTTTTTTGCTGAAAAGAGCTGTCATGAAGTTGAAGATTCTGGGAGTAAGAGTAAGCTCAAGATTTTCCCTTTTGTGCACACAAAATTGAAAGATTTTCCTCAGATGAGTTCTGAATGAATCAAAACTTGGCAAATTAAATTCACCTCAGGGACATTTCACCCTTGAGTTTCTAAGGGTAATATTAACATTCACCATGAAACCAGGTACCCCACTACATTCATGATATGCTAATTTTTTTATTTGAAGTCTGAATTTAAATGAAGCTATTTAAAGAATTAAAATTCTGTCAACTTTTGCTCTTCAGAGGCAGTATTTGTTTACTAGTATCTAATAAGTATTTTCAGTTCATATATTCTTTTTTATTCTACAGTATGCATCACTAAAATAATTCAAACTAGAGACCGTAACTGTCAGCACAAATGTAAATTACACCAAAAATGAGGCACCCTACCAATTAAACCAGCATACAACCTGATTTTTCTCTACAAACCACATTGAATTAAAAAATATCAGGAATCTGATATGTGCCATGAGATGAATGATCTCAGTTTAAGAGAAAAGTGATAGTCATCCTATGCTTGCCCCTTCAGAAAAGGTGGGAAAAAGTAAAACTTAAGAAACTGCGTATAGATACTGTAGTTGAAAGAAACATGAAACTGAAAAAGCTGCATATACATCTCAAAGTGATAAGTTTCTCTATAATTGCTTTGCTTAATATCTAGGTATCTCAGTCAACAAGCAATAAACCAGCTCTTAGTCATCTCTCTTTTTAGTCAAGTGGAAAAAATAAAACAAACCAAAATCAACAAAACAACACAATTTTTTTATAATGATAACTGATCTTTATATAATAGGATCCTTTATAACTAATAAGCATATAGCTATGCATACTTGATATCACATCTCTCCAAAAATTAAGGGAAACCATTCCCAATTAGAAAAGAGAACAAATAAAGGTGCAAAGAAAAAAAACTAGAACAAAAATGTAAAAGATCAATGTAGGGTTTGGCGTTCGGAAGATCTCGTGGTGTCACAGAAAGATAGAAAGTTAGTCACCGCCTCCCTATGACGCACCTGTGATTCCACCCACAGTTGCTAGTATAAAAGAAATTAACTGCGCAATAAACGACGACGTTGATGCTCACACTGTGTGTGTTATCTGTTCCTTCCCTGGTCCGGGCCGACCAGTGATCTAGTCGAGAAGCCTTGATATGTAGCATCGCTACAGATCAGCATTTCTGGAACTTCTTAGTTTTTATTGCTGGGAAATTTGTTCAGCACAAAAAGACAGGTATGTTGTGTTTCAAATATCTGTGATCAAAACTGGGCAACTACCTCCTTCAAAGGACACTTTCTTCCAAAAGGGAAGCCCCTTTATCATTTTCAGTAGGCTGTTTGCCATAAGCATGTGTCAAAAGAAAAGAGGCCAGTCACATACAGGTTTTGGCTGTAGTCCAGGACAGCAGCCTATTTGGAAATTTGAGAATGCTTCTCTGCATTAGGACAAACATGCAGCATTCTGAACACAAATATTTGCTACAAAAATACTCTAATGTTTCAGTCCATTACCCAACCTGCTGTGGCAGCTGGTGAACAGTCATCTTTTTAATTAGACACTCTTACTGATTAATTAGTCTCAGAACACTGAGCAGTGGAACCCTGAACGATGCCATTGGGACAAAAAATACTCCTCTACCTAGGGCTAACAATATCCTTTGGTATTGCTGCAAATAACAAGCTTGATTGATTTTCTACTCAAACTAAAATAGCCTTCCTATACAAGTAATCCTCTCAATCCAGAGCTAAACTGTTTCAAGCCAACTTTCACACAAATAAAATAAAAAAAGACAACACACACACAAATATGGCATCAAGGCACCAATTTCAAAGTTAACGGCATTTAATCTATTTGCATAGACTTATTTGTAAAATCCTCCACTTCTGTTTACTAACTTTTTGAGCAAGCTAGCAATAAAAATAAAAAAAGCTAGGCAATATTTAAAGTATGAAACAAAGAAGCAAGCACCTTTTCTTGTTTGAACACTTTGGTAATTTCAAAGTTTAAAAAGTAAATACATTTCTACATTAGGTTTACATGAAAGTTGATCTTCAGTCCTTTGAGATCAGTTTGCAAATAGATGCACCAAGGAAAACAGATAATTAGAGCTATCCCAATACATGGAAGACTGTGCTTAAGCAGATGAAATTTCAACAGAAGTATCTGCTACTTTTAGTTATCCTATTTCTAACTTTTAATTTTGGACAACAGACTACTATTACACTTTTGAGAGAAGAGATGATAAAGACATTCATTTGTAGGACTTCCCACTATAAAAACAAGTTTCTGTTCTCAGAAGGTGCTTATAATACTGAAATACAACTGTTAAAGAATTCCAAATATATTTCTGTACTGCAGCTCCTCCTTTTCTGTAGACTGAAAAGTTGCAAGGATGACTTTGTAGCCAGCACCCCTTGTCCTCCATGTCACACACAACTGATCCTGGCTAAGGCATCTAAACACATGCACTGCAGGGCTTGTGACTAAATGGGTATGAGGAAATCAATGGGAGTAACATGGAACAAGTGATTCCAACAGTGTATACAGACTGCTCCCACTTGCATAATTTACTGCTCTTTTCAGCAAACAAGTGCTAAAGTTTCATTTTGTATCTGAGCCTTCAAAACACCTTGGCCTGAGAAGTCTCCAGAACTCTCAAACCTTAACTTCCAGGTTTTCCTTTCTGCCTTATAATGAGAGGATGTGTCTTGGAGGAATCAGAAATAAAAACACTGGTCCAAGCAGAATGGGTTAACAAATTATATTAGCTCTAAATTTATTATATTTCATACAGGCCAAATCTCAATACATTTGTTCCATCTTCTGCAGAAATAGAATGTACTTTCACATAACTGGACCCTACTGCATGAGAACTGGACTTAGTGTGATAAGCGCCAATTTCAAATTATTGCATTACTGAGACACATTATTTTCATGACATGGTAATATTTAATCCCCAAATCAATGCCTCTTTTATTTGCTTTAGACTGTGGAAGAATTCTTAAGATTTTGACTCTTCTAGTGAGTGGCTTGAAAAATTATTGTCCCAAATGCAACACAACATTACAGAGTCAGCAGACAAAGCTATTTTTTGGCCAACTTTTCTGAAGCCTGACCATTTAATTAGTTATTATCTCTAACTCCTCTGGGCACATGCTCATATAGCCAAAGGGAATTATGATAATATACAAATAATCTTATTTTTGGTCCTCTTACAAGTCATTTGGAAGGACAGCCACTATGTCTTTCTTAAAGACCTTTGACTCAAGGTCACCATCCATCTCATGGGCATTCACATTCATATGCAAACTTTCATCACTTTTGAGCAACATAACACTGTCAGCATCTACTTCATCTGATTTATGTTTTATTTTCCCTTTCTTGTACTGTGCCACGTACAGCAAGGTCAAAAGCCAATGGCACACATACCAGAAGAATAATTAAGGCAGATTTTGACTGTTATACAGTGGAGATTTACATATATGTCAGAAATGAAGCAGCTGCCAAATCACAACTCCTACTCTAAAATTGTATGCAAGACCTACTACTGTGCTCCAGTCAAAATTTCTGAGAGGCTCACAGTAATCACCAAGCTGGAACTCCGTAGGAGACATAAGATTTAGCAAGACAGTACTTGTCAGTAAGAAAGTACTTGTGAGAGCATAAATACTTCTTTCTCCTTTTCCTCCTAGAACTCCAAACTCATCTAGAAATGGGAAATGTATCAGCATGTGAATGCTCTGATACGGGAAACGAAGCACAGCTCACTAGATCATTCTTGACAGACTGCTGACCTCCACTGCAGAGGACATGAGGACGCCTTTTTGCAGAATGTAAGTACAGCACTGACTTTTCTAAATAAGACAGAGATTTTATTTTACTTTCTGTGCTGAACTGAAACACTAAAACAAGCCTCAAATTATTCCCCTACAGAACACATTGAACAAAACACTCCTCTAACTGAAAAATCCTGTAGATTTCAGAGCTCTGTAAACAGATGGATATATACAGTGTAAAAACGCATACCAGATCTGTCAAGTGATGTGAATAATAGTTGGCCAGTCTACCATACTACTGCACAAACTGCACACAATGGAAGTAGAACAAAAAATTTGTCTGCATCGGTCTCTAAATTAAGATGTTGAGAATCTGCTATCATTCAGTTCATAGCAAGGAACACATTTTTGTCCTGCCAATACAATTATCCTCCTCCACTAGCACAAACAGTTACACAAGGAGGTAAAACAGCAATGCTGTAATAAAGTTACAGTTTTTATCAGATTTCTCTGTTCCCCATAAGAGATAGTCACAAATTAGGTATCCTACTAGTAATTCCAGCTATAACCTTTTAAGCTATGATAGTAAAATGACAGTTTTCAAGAACTGTTCCTCAAGTTAGCCCTCTGAAATTGTTATGAAATGTTCAAGAAAGTAATGGGGAGCTGTTTAAGGAAGAAAACTTTGAGGGGGAGTTATGTGAGAAGGTGAGTAGGTAGGGGGCCAAGTTCACATCTTTTCACATCTCCTACTTCTTGTATCTCAGCACCCTTTATTCTCAGCACTGCAAGTGCAGAACACTGCCACCTCTAATCACCTAGGAGCATCTTATGGAAATACGCTCAGGAATGCACACACTTACAGAATATACTACTGAAGTGGTCAAGACACTCACAAAAATATCTAGCTTTCAGAAGTAAGCCTGAACAAGAGAGAAACGTTAAGCAGAATGACCAAAATACAAGGAGACAATGAATCTATGTAAACTTATGCATTAACTGAAAGAATCAAGACAGAAGCTATGTATTTGATGGAAAAAATAAAGTACATGTTGCTGGTATATTAGGATTGTTGCATACAAACAATGCAGGAAAAAGAAATAAATTCTGCTTTTTCATACAAGAAAAGCAAGTGAATAATCATTAATACCCAAACAACTCTGAAGTTTAACATGCATATTATTATTGACACACATAACACTACAACAAAGCCTTTAGTAGGATCCAGAACACATACATACCCGCCCCTCTCTCTCTTTCCCAAATAGCTTAATTCACACTACTAACACACCAAAATGAACCTGTCTGTTCACAGACATGAATAACAGATAATTAATTTTTAAAAAAATAGCTGACAAGTTTTTCTGGAGTGCCAATATTAACTATTCCTAAAAATGAGCCTTCACTTTGGCACAGACTCTCTCCTGTTCATTTCTTTTCATGAAACCTTTCATGCAATGTGTACCAAATGATGTGATCGCCAGCAGTTATACACAGCTAGACCACGGAAGAAATTCTGTGATTTCACAATAAAAGTTTGGGTTTTTTTTCCTGAAGCAAGAGTTTGCATAAATGCTTCAATTCAGAACAGGATTTAATTTTCTAATCCATAACAGCATAATATTTTATATTGAATGTTGCATGCAATGTCATGTTCCAGCATATATGTCCCTGAAGTATCTGCATGATAGAAGGACCAAGCACGGCAAAGTATTTTTAAGGCATGAGGCCCTATCATCAAGATAAGGCTTGCATTTGAGAAGTTTTCCACTCCCTCCTCTGCTGTGAGCCAAACAATTTCCCCACTTTCGGAAAGCAAGAGCAAAATAATGGAGGTGGTTTTGATGCAACATGAAGCTGACAGATGTCCTGTGAATGGTTTCTAAGGAAAATATAACCCAACTACAACGTCACAAAGAAAAATTTACACTATCAAAGCATCCTTCTTTATGGGTAGAGGAAAAAGAAGCCACGAGGACAGCTCCCACTCGCAGGAGGCTTTTAAACTTTACAAGCACAGCAGATAGGTCTAATTAAGAGGACAAGTATCAAAAAGATATACAACATTATGAAAAGCAACTTTTACTAACCTCATTCACTCCAGAATTTTTGTATGGACAGATGATTCATTCCCTACATAACAAATCCAACACTTTCTCTGAGCAACATAAAATTATCTTTCTCTGTTTCTGTCATTATGGCCATTTTTAAGAGCACTGTTTTTCTCAGAGCACATAACTACCCTGCAGTGGCAAGAATTTTAGAACCCCAAATGGTGAGTTTACCTCCTGACACTGCACAGAGTTTCTGTTCCTGCAACACAGTAGTTCTCACTCTATCAGTCACAGCTATAAGCCATCTGGAACATCTATGCAGACAATTTCATCAAATGTTTACTGACGGCATTATGATACAGAATGGGAAAAGATTCCTAGAAGGATTCTCTTCTCAAATCACGCATACAGAAAGGAGACTGGTTTACTGCTAGGTAAAAAAGGCATTAACATTCTTTCCTAAAATAAATAACAAACAAGAAATACCCAACTTTGTGAGGCTTTGTTTGGTTTGGTTGGGGTTTCTTTGTTGCCCTCCCCCCCTTTTTTTTTTCTTTTTCTTTTGGGTGGAGGGTTGCCTTTTTTTGGGGGGGTTGGGGGTTTTTTTAGTAAAAAACAGAAAAAATGAGGCATATAGAGGCCAGAAACTGTTGAAAAAACAAAGTTTATAAAAAAACCCAAACAAACACCTGAACAACAAGCTGATGTGCTTATTATAATCACAGCAAGCGAACAGAAAGTTAAATGTCAAGCATTACTAAAGATATAGGTCAGCAATTTCTATTGTTAATGACATTCAGCAGGTACCCATGGCAGGAGGTAAAAATCACCTAATAACAACTTCAGTTGCTTAAAATAAGTCAAACTGTTTCACCCTTTTCCTACTTTGCCAGTGAATAAAACTGCTGCTCAGAACTCATTTTAACCACAGGAGGAGAAAAAAAAAAAAAAAGAAAAAAAAAATCCATCCTTACCATTGTGATAAGAACTCTGTACTTATCCAGCATTGCCTGGTTGTCATGGCATCCTGCCAGCAACTGCCAAACCTCTGCCCTTAGTGCTTCTGGAACACCGCTTTTCACCAGAGTAGACAATCCATTTGGTCTCACAACAAGATTATTGTGCCTGAGAAATAAACAATCATTTGAATGTTATACTTACTTACTTGAATAGAAATCAAGATGAAAATCTTTTAAAGTTTTTAAACTTCCCAACACTATTCTGAAAAGCAGAGTTAGCTACTGGCAGCATAAACTTTTCTTCCACTGCTTATGCTAAGGAGTGTTTGTCAGATGGAAAGCAAAAATTCTGCAAAGATTTACAATAAGAACCAGCGGCAAAATTTAGTGACATACTAATTCGCCAGGTGTAGAGAAATTAATGAAAATTAAAACAACAATCAGTTGCAGAAATTTAACTAAACTGGCTAATGAAGAACAACTGGAATTGAAAGTGGAAACCATGCATCTGGGCAGACAACTCAATTTAAATATTTGTTCAACATATACATTTAGCTTAAGTTAAAAAAATGAAATTAAAAACAACCTAGGCTACATAGAAAAGTAAATTTTGGAAAACAAACAGAAGTCAGTTTCTGAAGTATTAACATGAAAACTGAAGTTCCAGTTTTAGACTTCATGCCAAGAGTATTTTGGAAGTGCCACAAAGCCGTAACACTTGCACATACCTTGGTAAAATCCCGCCATTCCAAATAAATCTGACTATTACTCTGAGCTGGTGATTTACTGTCTTGTGTGTTTGTACACACACCAAGAAATGCAGGAAGACAACTGTAGGATGACTGGTGTTTTATTTTCTAACACAGTGCAATTAATTCTATAAAAATTGGTACACTGAATTATGAAAAGGCCATAGAGAGACTGAATACTAAAGGTGTGTTTTTTTAACAATAATCCAGTCACTAAGCCCATACATTCATGATAAAAACACTGCACATGGACCATATTGCTGAGATTTCAGTCACAGATGTTTAAAATCCTTTTTGAGTTAATAGTGTTTACTGATCTAGAATAAACCTTGCTTTGGCTTCTGGCAATTTTCATAGCAATGCAGCAGGAAACCTATGTGAATTGACTCTTTATTCTTTCAAATGTAGGAAGTGCTTTGCTCTGTTATTGTTTTGACCATTATTATGTTTTTCAACTCTACTAGTAGGAGAATGGTGAGAGCAGCAGTTTAGCCAAATGCTAGCAAGCTGCAATTAAATTAAATAACCTACAATTTCATCCTCCATTTTAAGTGAAGGTTTAGAGTACTCATTCTTTGAAACGAGCCATCAAGGTGTAAAGAGTTCACCACTACTGTTTAAAAGGTGCCCTAAAGAAATTTCTTCTTCCTATGCTCCAAGGATTTTGTGCCCATTTTTCCAAATGACTTAACAATTTTGAGAGGGTATCATTACATAATGCCCTTATTCTTTCAAGCACAAAACTATTTTAAATTTTATATGTGTACTGCAATACAAGTCATTTCAAACTTTACCATTCAGTTAGCCAAGTTAAAAGCCAACTAGTCCCTTTTCTCTTTCTCAGTACATCTTGCAGCAAAATCACAATTAGACTAATGGTCTTGTGATGTGTAGAAGCTAGAAAGAAAAAATACTCATGGAAATATTAAAAGAACTAGATAATCCAAGTGGCCACAAAGTTTTTAAAAGTATGATCAGGAATAAATAAATAAAACACATAAGAAACTTTAAAGTTCAAGTTGTGTGAAAATGAAGCGTTCATAGCCCACTTCAAATCAGATTAGTTTGGGTATTACATTTGGAGGTGGGTCACTAGGACAATCAGAGCACCTGTCCTGTGAAGACAAGCTGAGGGCATTAGGCTTGTTCAGCCTGGAGAACAGAAGGCTAAGAGAAGACCTTACAGCAGCCTTCCAGTACCTAGAGGGGGTCTACAGGAAAGCTGGAGAGGGACTTCTTACAAGGGCAAGTAGTGACAGGACAAGGGGGAATGGATTTAAACTGAAACAGGGAAGATTTAGATTAGATTATTAGGAAGAAATTCTTCACTATGAGGGTGGTGAGGCACAGAACAGGTTGCCCAGAGAACTTGTGGCTGCCCCATCCCTGGCAGTGTTGAAGGCCAAGCTGGACAGGGCTTTGAGCAACCTGGTCTAGCAGAAGGTGTCCCTGCCCATGGCAGAAGGCGTTGGAACTGGATTATCTTTAAAGTCCCTTCCAACCCAAACCTTCTGTGATATGCGTTGTATGAGAAACACAGGTGTCCTTCACTGAGGACTCTGTAAGCATGTAAAATAAAATGAACCACTAAAAAGGAACATTCCCACAGAAATGTCGCAGGGAATTTTTCAGCAACACCAAGAAAACAATACAAATGGCTTATGGCAACAGCTAACAGAGATACAAATGCCATGCTGTAATACCATCCTTACTGCTGAATGTACAATTGAGAATTAAGCATGTTACAGCATAACAGATTTCACTGGATTTGTTAAATATTGAAATAGTTTTATGGTAGAGATAATACTTTAGCAACATTAGTCCATGCAGTAAAGCATAACTTCGTAATTTTAAGAGATAACTTCCCAGTTTCTCAATGTTGTTTTGAGAAAACAGCTCGATCATTAATAATCCTTGCTCTGTATTCTAATATAATGAACAAATCCGCATTTATGCCTCCTTTGTGCAGAGGCCCAGGCACTTTACATTTCTAGACACTTTCTGACATCTGTTTGGACAGACCATAAGAGAAACACGCATCATAAAAAAAAAAAAAAAAAAAAAAAAAAAAAAAAAAAAAAAAATTCCTTTTTTTAATCAAAACTTTTAGCGTATATTTTTTTGGGGAAAAAAAAAGGGGTATTCAATAAAGCTGAAAATTTTTAT